>JAQGAA010001297.1:0-16320 GCA_034696425.1 Isotoma viridis | reverse complement strand
ACTATTATATGCTTAAAACGTCTAGAATAAAATTTTCCAAATCTTTTGAATCTGTATAATCTAGTGAATGAATGGTATAATGCTTTCAAAATTTAATTTGCTAAAATTAAAATATTATACTCATTAGAAATTTTGCTTTCTACTATAACACTAAATAATAATAGTTTCATTTTGATCAGATTTTTATAAGCGATAGGATAAGACCAGTATTATTAGTGAGACAGCGATTCATACATTCATAGGGGTTTAAGCACAGAACGGAGATACAAAGGGTTCAAAATTTGGAATCTAAAAATTCAGCGAGACAAGTAAAGAAGAGCTGTGAGAGTGAGAGGCTGCAATTATGTCAATGAATTGAGTCAAGTTCCAGGTTTCAATTTCAATTTACCAAATATTTATGGAATACATCTCCAAAAAGCTCTTTAGAAAAATACTTTTGTTTTGAGACAAGTTCAAACTTTTAGGCTTAGTATTCAGAATAAGAGTGAGTAGTTGAAGTTGAGTAGAGAGTCAGGAGAATTCAATTTAAAATCTTAAGAAACAAAAGAATTTAACTCAGAGTTGAAATTCTATATTAATTTATTTAAGTAAGCCAATTAAACATTTTTAAGAATTGAGTTTAGGGTTTTTACGGCTTTATAGTACATGGTTGTTATTTTAAAAGTGACAATTTGTTATTGTTGATTGTGTATAATTATTTCAAAGTTGTATTTACTTTTTATTTTTTAAACACAATATTATGGACTTTATACGATTTATAATTTTTATTAGTTTTACTAAATAGGAAAGTAGCGAAATTCTTAAATTATTTGAATTATTAATTATTATCCAATCTGATATTATGTGTAACTCCCACCCAAGCCGGACCTTAATTTCTAGCAATTTATTATAATTTTAAAGACTGTTAATATTTTATTAGCTGTAAATTCTGATAAATTTTATAATATTTTGTATTTGCAGATACCAAAATAATTAGAATTGAGGACTTGAGCTGAGTCACAGTCTCTTAGTCACAGAATGGCTAACTCTTCGTCAGCACGATACTCGTTACTTGGAAATGATGGGGGTGCTAGTAGTAGTAGCCGAGGTCGTGGAAGAGGCCTTGGAGATATGGGAACCACAGGATGGGGAGTTGACAATAGTGATGAAGAGCCTGAAATGACTAGAAATATGTCCGTCCCCCAAATTAAGCAACAACAGTATCAAATTTTAGAAGGTAAGAAATTAACTCTTGGGACCAGAAATATTTAAATGCTTATTTCTATACATTGCTTTATGAAAGTAATAAATAAAACAAGTTTCGTTGCATTTTCCAAATTAGAGCAAGATAGAGGACTTGAAGCATTATCTGAGGTAATAAGTCGACAAAAAAATCTAGCACAAGTCATAGGCAATGAAGTGGACTACCAAAACGGTATGAAAATCTTATAATTTCTATTTACCTTTTAAACTCTTAAAATATTTAACTCCAACCCGAACTTCTACTTCTACCCTGAATCTGAATTTACCTTTTTCCAGTTTCCAGTCATTTTTTTTAACTTTAATTTTTAAAACTGTCTTGAGTTGTGTAGTTTTAAACTTCCTAACCAATGTTTTCTTCTAACTTATTCAGAACTGATAGACGACATAACAGATCATGTAGACAGAACGAGGGATAGACTTCATGGAGAAACTCAGAGGGTGAGAACAATTGATCGAAAAGACAACACTTGCCGTAAGTTTTTTTTTCTGTATAAATCTAAGTAAACAAATTGACTGCCAACTGAATTTAATAGATAAATAAAATTATTAATATTCAAATTATTACCAGGTGTAAAATAAATTATAATTTATTTGCAGGTTATTGGACTGTGATATTAATTCTATTAGTCATTATAGTCATCATTGTCGTCATTTAAATTGTGTCTCTGATGCCTTTGAGAAGATGAGCGTTTCAGCTTCAACATCAAAAATGTCTTCGAAATTACCTATCTGTATAGCCATTGTAACTACTCGATTTCCGAAACGCAACTGAATTTTACCCACCAATTAAGCGCAGATTTAATTTGAAACCTGGAATCCACAAGAAAGTATTCATTCAGATTTTCAGATACATTACCTAATTACAACAATTCCAAGAATGTAATAATCGTTACATTTCCATGTTTCTACAAAAGTGTTTATGTCTGTAGAGTGAGCAGTAGATTAGCAAAAATCTTTTTCTATAAAAGATTAAACGATAATCTGTACATGAAAAAAAGACATTACATTTTACTTAATTAAATGAGCTTTGGTTATGTAAATGAAAGAAAATCGACTTCAGAATTCTTATTTTCTAGTCTTCTACTAATTTTTATTGATTTATTATCTTTCATCTTGATTTCGATTGTACGGCATAACATAGGAAACTGACGTATCTACTATTAAACATAAAATAATTTTTAAAACCTTTAGCTAAAACTAAATTTTAAAACTCTGAATACTTTAGAATCGATATATATCGTTATTCAGCACTTAAAACTAAAACGGCATTTTAGAAGAGTCTATATTATACTATTTCGATTATAAACGCATTCAAAAAATACTAAATTATAAAGATACATTTTCAAACGAATTCCGAATTAGTAATCTGGATTTGCATTGCATATCAGCACATCGATCTCGTTCTCATATATTATTTGTAAACCTGACTAGTCTATCTGGCTTCAAAAAATTTCGCCTGTATTGTAGATCATATTCTCAACCTAAACCTAAGGAACTCGTGAGCCTGGAACTGATCTCATAGAATCAGCAGCTAGTAATCCAGCTGTTGCGGGTAGGAGCGGATCTCTATCAGTTTGCCTGAAAAGAAATGAATGATTTAAGTTTCTATTAACTGTAAGTCCTGTTAAAATGTTAACATTTATTTTAGTACTTGGTATTTACCCTTCAAAATCAGGTCCATCACAATTCCATGATTGCTGTTCTCCAGAAGCAAAACATAAATAGAATATGTTATCGATAATATAAATCACTGCGGAAATGAAGAAAATCAATTGCCATCGATCCAGACTTCCCTATAGAGTCAACAAACAATTAATATAATTACAGTATATTTTGTAAAATTTGCATAAGCCTGAGGGCAAATATTTTATACCCCGTCATTAATAATCACTCCAGCGACGTAAGGGGCAAATATTCCACACAAGTTAGCAAATCCGTTTGTAACGCCCATCATAACCGCAGCGTGCGAGGGTGCAATATCAATGTGGTTCACTTGAAATGCTAAATAATGCATAAAAATCAACATATAATAAGTTTATTTGCCGTTTGTCTTTTAAATTTGAATGCGGTTTTACTAAACTTACATGCCCAGGCAGCTCCATTAATTCCAACAGCCAATGTCAATAGAGTTACAGTTAATACTCTGTCACATCCAGAATAAGATGCACCAACAAGTGCTAATGCAGGACCCCAGTGTGCTTCAGATTTAATAAAATTCAATGACATGTTTTTCGATAGTTTATAAATATACATATAACTTTATGTAACTTTCAAAAGTCCATACCAATTGAGTTAAACAGTTTTCTAACAGTAGTTGTAGAGGCAATGTTCCTTTCTCTCATGTAGTCCGCAAGCTGGCTACAAACTATGGATACAACCCATTGTACAAAATACGGCAACGCTGATAGGATGGCATTCTACAAAAAATGTACAAAATAAAAACGATGTTTTTAAGTACTACGATCAATTGTATCTTAACTAAAAATACTTTCTGGGATTAGCAATACATTTTTTATTTCGAAGTGAAGGACGGTTTTCATGTAAGTTGGCAACTCGGTCAGAAGAGTATAAAGACCCCAACCATGACCAGTTTGAGCAACTAAAATTGCCAAAACAGGCATGGAGGTTAGCATTTTTCTCC
Organism: Isotoma viridis; assembly: GCA_034696425.1. NCBI lineage: Eukaryota > Metazoa > Arthropoda > Collembola > Entomobryomorpha > Isotomidae > Isotoma > Isotoma viridis. Next base: position 12,437 of record JAQGAA010001297.1, on the reverse strand, counting down.
AAGGAGTTCGCCCACGGTTCTGAAAAATAATTCGGGAACCATAATGTAAAAATTTAAAAAAAATTAAAATAATTACAAATTCTCTTCAAAGTACTGTAAAATTACATCTGATCTGAGCTAGAAAACAAACCTTTGATGATTGGACTCCAATAGAATGCTGAATATATGAAAGTTCTTTGGCTTCAATTCTAGGATGACTTGCCGGCGAGTCAAATACAAAACAACACCAAAATATAAACCAAACAATTCCTGCTGCTCCAAAAACGTAAAAAACGGACGGCCAACCCCCCAATATATTTGAACTGATTAAATATCCACTTAGAGGCATTGCTATCACAGTTCCGATTTGAGTTCCTGAAATAAAAAATCGATTTTTTCTTTGATGAGAAAATATTTTGAAGAAGTGACCCAAGCGAAGAATAGGTGTGCAAACTGCAAATAGAGGATTAAATAAAGGTTTTCAGAAAAATAGAAAATAAATAGGGCCCTTTTTTTGGTAGACATAATATTGATATTGAATATTTTTTTGTTTTGTTATTATAGGTCTAATTTTTGACACTCCTTTTCCATACCCTGTCGTCGTCGAGTCTTTTCAAGATGTAACACATGAATTATAATTATAACATTAATAGGACCTCCTACTACAATGTAGTGTTTGGTGCTCTGCTCTCCAAAGGATTTCGCTATCTATTATCGTCGCAATGATGAAAGAAGATCGAAGTTGCCTCATTTAAAAAATTGAATTATTGTTTGGAACGACTTAAAGAAGAGAGTTATCATAAACTACACAGTTGAAGAAATACTTGAGGAAAGAGTTTTATGGCAAGTTAAACGGTTGACACTTCGATCCCTAAATATCACAAAAACTTGGCTCGAGGGGAGAGAATATAATAAGGAATTGCGGCTGGAAAATATCATATCGCGCTGTAACTTCAGAGAAGATATCACATTGCTGCTGGGTTGGGGTTGGGAAAGACTTAATTACTTAGAAGACAGAGTTATCGGACTCTAGGATGATAAGGGACGAGGAGGATTAGGGATGACGAAGAAACGGGATAGGAAGATTAGAGGATTAGAGATGATGACATTTAGGGATGGGGAAGATTAGAAATTGGATAATGAACATTCGGGATGAAGAGAATTTGGAATGATAAAAATAAGAAATGGTTTTATAATTGGTCGAATCGGCAGCATCTGGGAACATATTTTAGACTAAGCAAAGTACTTGAGAACATATTACTCCATCGGGTGCTGCTGCCGATTTGGCCTATCAAACCATTCCTTAATTTCGTCTTCCCTAATTCTCCAGCTTCCTTTTATTATTATCCCTAATTATTCATCCCTCATCTTCCAGATACCGAGTTATCGCAAACTAAACAGTTGAAAGTGCAAATATAGGAAGTAACTCGAGGGGAGATGGACGGAAATTATTGCCGGCGCAGCAATCCAAATACATGTCGAAACCACGCAACTCGAGGAGAAAAAAGGATATTGCGCCAGCAGTTTAAACGTAAGAAATCGCTTGAGTGGAGATGTAACATATCACGCGCAGAATTGCAAACACCACATGAACTCGGGGAGTTAGAGGGGTAGGCTGAGCGTAGGCAGTATTTCGACTTCGAAGGGGAGCTAGGGGATTACACGCGCAGTGCAAGTGTAAATATAGGAAGTAACTCGAGGGGAGATGGACGGAAATTATTGCAGGCGCAGAAATCAAAATACATGTCGAAACCACGCAACTCGAGGAGAAAGAAGGATATTGCGCCAGCAGTTTAATGTAAGAAATCTCTTGAGTGGAGATGTAACATATCAAGCGCAGTATTGCAAACAGCAGGAACTCGAGGAGTGTGAGGGCAGTAGGAGGTAAGGGTAGGACATTGCGCGCAGTGTTTCGACTTCGAGGGGGAGCTAGGGAATTACACTCCGAGTCGCTGAGTGCAAATATAGGAAGTAGCTCGACGCCACGTGGGATCGGACACCTGAACATTCCGAGCGGAGCGCAGAGTAAATATCCCAGTACTCAAGGAGAGACCGGGTAGTGTTGTACAAGGGCATTCCGCGCGCAGTGCAATGTGGAAGTATCTCAGTAACTCGAGTACAGATAGGACATATTAGAGAAGCAGGTCAATATATACATTCCATCATCGTGGAGAGAAGCGAGGAGAGGTGGGAGAATATTGGGTACTGACTACTGACCATTGACCATGGTTCATCGGATAAAGAAAGGCACTGTCTTTCCACGACCAAACATGATCTGCTGCTGCGGCTCAACACTTCCCTCGAATTTACAGTGATCTATTCTATCTATTCTAGCAAAACTCCCTTCTTTAAGTCTATTCAAGTAAGTTTGTCTGCTGTTTTTAATAAAAATTCAAAGAATAAAGAGATTAACTTACAGAAAAAACCATACTTTGAAAAAATATTATCCTACTTCGAATGTTGTACGCGCACTGTTATACCGCAATGGTTGGATTAGCGAAATTTTTTTAGAGAGCACCAACACATCTACTGCAAATTTTAGAAAGGTTTATGATTAGAGTATTACCTGCATAAACGAAAGCACCTAATTTACTCCTTTCTAACGGAGGAGTCCAACGGGCAAGTAAAGCGTGCATGGACGGATTTGTCACTCCCTACAGTACAAACCATACAAAAAAAACTTCTGATTTATAAATTCATTTCTTCATTTGTTTTATCAAAGGCTTATCTTACAAATACCTCTCCAAGACCCTGAATTATTCTAACAACAATTAGAGCACCTTTTCCGGTTCTAGCAGCCCATGGCGTGGCAAGAGAAAACACTGCTGTAACCAACATTCCTATTCCAAATGGCCATTTTCCTCCGATTCTGTCAGCAAGCATTCCTCCTGGAACTTGAGTCACTACATAACCCCAGAAAAAACTTCCCAAAATAATTCCCTGTTCTTGTGCACTCCAATTAAATTCCCCAATATTCGGATCCGACAGCATAAACTCGTCAGACTGGAGTGCTCCAAGGGCAGTCCGATTAGGCAGTAAACTTGTACAGACATTAGCACCTCCAGAACCAGGATGAGCAGAAGAGTTTGTATTAACCATTGAGACGATTGCGAACGAAAGGTTAACTCTCATAGCATATGACGCTACAAACCCCCAAAAACCAAATAACGCCATGGTGTGCCTTGTCCCCCATCCGTCTAGATATGTAATAACATTTTAATTTATCAGATGAACGAAGTATAATGCATCTCATAAGTTTATTAAACCAAAGTCTATACCTGGTTTTGGAACATGAAGATGGAGATCTTCTTCATCTTCCTCATAGGTACGGGTTTCTTTTCCATAATACTGTTGTACCTCAGCATCCGGACTGCTATTTGTCGAACTTCTTTCTGAATCTAAACCCCCATTGATTTTTCGTCTCAGTCCCATCATATAAACCAAAGGACGTACTTAATATCGTCTAAACTATTCGCAAGTGGGGGTCTACGTCTGCAAGAAAAGATATTCAATAAAATTAAACAGGGGGCGACGTTTGGCAGTACTCATATTTTATGTTGCAGTACTTACAAAATAAAAAAGAATGGAAATACTGCCCGTGTGGTAATTTCCATCCGTGATCAGTCCAGGAATATATCTTCTGTATTCTTCTATCATAACATTGTCAATTGTCGTTTTGCTGCTCACTCAGATCTGAATCTGAAAAATTCCATTGTTTTATTACTTAATACATGTATGAAGTGTTAGCAGCAGCCGTTGGCGACTGTTGTATCCTACCAAAATAAATAATTCCTAGATCAAAAGGACTGAGATCAACTAGACATCAATTGTAAATTGTAATTTTAATACTGAATACACCCTACACCTACACGACGACCCGATAAAACTTCTTATACTTAAATTGTATTATTTAAAAGATCTGAAACTTGACACACTAGACTAAACTAACCATCAATCATGCATGCATGAATTAAAATGAACGAATCATCCCCCATAGTGTGTAGAAGTGAGTGCATGCATATGTTAAATTAATTAAACTTAAATCAGCTTATCATTTAAAAAAATATTAACACAAAATTACATAACGAAGCCCATTTTTAACATAAAAAATTCATCATCTGCACCCATAACACTCAAATTCAATTCATTTCTCAATCTCTAACCACTGTAACCACAAACCCAAAGATAGAAGATTTAATTGAATTACATACTTTCAACTTTCGACTCTTTGTGCTTTGGAAAGCAGTTTAAGTTAAATAAATAAAGATTTTTGTATATCAACTATGCATACCACAAGCCACAAAGACTGACCATAATGAATGTCCTAAAGAAGGAATATGAAGGACACGAACAGTCATATGGACGGAAGCAGGTGGTTCTTCTTCTTTTGTGTTTATTTAAAAACACTTGTTTTGTGACGTAACTTTCTCTTCCTTTTATTTCCTTTTCTGTCAAATAGATAGAAACTTGAAATTAGCGGAGATTGCATGTGCATGATGTTGAGAAAAGTGTACTGGGCGGGTTGGGCCTCTATTTGAGTTTTTCACACAACGTGGTTTGTAAATGCACAGAAGAAGCACATTGATCATCAAAGGGCTGCTGCTGCTACTCACATAAAATTTTGAAAGTGGAATAAGTTAACTTTTTCAATTGAAATTACGGTAGTTGGTAGTGAATTTATAATTAACTTAGTTCTGAATTCAGTTAGTCGTTAAAGAGGAAGTATTAAAATGGAAATGGAATTAGATTTAGTTGACAATGAAACTGTGACGGCAAATTTTCCAGAATCAGAAGGATCAGCTCCGAGATGTATTGAAGTGGATAGACCACTGCAAGTTGATGTTGACCTTGGCACGCTTCTTGTTTCTGATACTAATGAAGTATCTGTAACCTCACTTAGGTAAGTGTGTCGGTCGGTCAGTCAAAGTCAATTCGCAATTCAAAATTAGGATTTAATGTGTAATGACAAAGCACAAAGGAATAAAATGTTTAATATTTGTTTACTTTATTTAGGTCGAATCCAGAAGAATATCTTAAAAATCTGGCCAGGGATAATACACAGCTACTTGTAAACGAAATATGGAAGCTACCATTCCACCGAAAAGACGATGTTGTAGTGACGACGCTTCCTAAACCTAAATATTTACTTCCTCGAGAGAAGCCTGCCCCAAAAGCAAAGCAGTTGACTAAATGGGAAAAGTATGCTAAGGAAAAAGGAATTACTAAACGGAAGAAGCCTAAGAAGGTTTGGGATCAAGTTGTGAAGGTAATATTCTTTTTTTCTTTAAATATACTCTACGTTTTTTTAGTTTACTGGAATATGTCAGGCGTTAGATTGGTAGTGTTTATTTTAATTTCTATTATTTCTATAGGACTGGGTACCTCGTTTTGGGTACAAAAAAGTGGAAGCAGAGCAGGAAAAAGACTGGCTTCTAGAGGTTCCTGGAAATGCAGATCCCTTTGAAGATCAGTTTGAGAAAAGAGCAGAAGTAAAAGCTGAGAAAGTTTCTAAAAATGAATTGCAAAGGCTACGAAACCTTGCAAAATCAAAGAACATAGACCTTCCTACTACTGGATTGACATCTAAAGAGAAGCCGTCAAAGACTGAGGTACAACGATATTCCCTACTTATGTAGTAGTTGTACATTAATTTGGGTTTCTTGTGATTCAAATACAAATTATTCTGTTTTCTATACTGGTTTAGTTTCATCAAGCGATGCATGTAGCTAAGAAAGCAACAGCATCTTTAGGAAAATTCCAACCAAAACTTTCTAAAGAAAAGCCATTAAAAGGAACCGGAAAGAAAAGGCAGTTTGACCCTCTTGTAATTGATGCTGGAAAAGAGAAATCTAAAAATCTTGATGTTTTAGCCAAAGTTATGAACAAGAAACCGAAGATAGATCTTCAAAAAGCTATTAATCGCCAATTTAACTCAGAAGAAACCGAGTAAGTCTAACTTAGTTTCTGTTCATCTATTTCCATATTTATCTACAATAAATGTGGTGTTTATTATAAGACTAGTTATTGTCAAAAATTATAATTTTTTTTACTCTTTTATTTTGCAGACCTTCTACATTCAGAAATAAATCCCATGGACCTAAGCAAGGCGGACGGGGAGCAAAAAGAAACGATGGAAAACGAAGGGCTGGTAAAGGAGATTTCAAGGGCAAAAGACCCGGAGGTGGATCTTCTAGGCCAGGGGGAGGAAAAGCAATGTCTAGTGGTGGGAGGTCTTCATTTGGAAAATCTGGCGGAGGTGGAGGTGGTGGAGGAAGAGGCAAGAAAATGTAACCTCACCTTTATCGTTCTTGTTTACGTTAAATGAAGCACAATTTGTTTTTTATTACCTTACTTAATAACTCTGTTATAAATCGCTAAAAATTTAAAAATTCTTAATTTTTTGGCAAACTCAATTGTTATTAGGTAGCCTTGCAGTGAAAATAAAATATAAAATGGTATATCGATTCAACCATACTAATAATATTCCTACATTGACAATACATTACTTCGACCTTTTTTTATTAACGAGTTAATTTTCATTGCAATTTTTATATAAAAATATTGGCTGTAATTTCTATATAAGTAGGTATGGTATACATCTTAATTTTACTAACCATGTTTAACAGGTTTTAGCGTGAAAACTTTCATTTGACGTGAAATTCTTTGTATATTATTGCTTTTTATGGGCATCTTCAAGTGAAGATTCTCCAGTGTATAAATTAACATTAGACTACAGAATAATAAGTGTATGCTAATTTTCTAATTATTATTTAGTTTATGAATTTATGATACATTAATTGATCAATGATCATACATGGGGATATGCAACGATGCAAAAAGCTTTCAAAAACTCAATAATTATATGGGTTGTGGATTATCCGGAGCCTCAAGGAATTTTTTGGGGTACATTCTAATTTTTTTTTAAATTGTATAAAATCATCTCAAAAGAATAATGTACATATGCATTTTAGGAATATGCCCAACAGAATAATTATTATGAAAAAAAACTATCTTTTAAATTTTGCATTACAGCATTGTAAACGCAAGACGAAAGATAAGAATATTGCATGGAGATAACCTGGTAAAAACGGTCCAAGGCTATCAATTTTTATTGTTTACCTCCATAGCAATACCTAAGCAATTGTAATCCAAATCCAACACGAAGAACTCGAGGATGAAGTCTATTCTTTGCGACGATTTGGGGCAAAACTTGGTACGACTGCTGTGTTTTCATTATGTCATGGTATGATCTCATGCTCAGATGTCTTAAATGTCTTTTATACTCTTGTTATGACTCTTACTTTCTTGACGCATGACGCTATGCTCTCTAGATAAAGTGGTAGCCTGACTTATCTGAGTTATTACAAATCTGGATAAATATTTTCCCCCAAAGTTGTGTATATTCCCTGTAATCCTTGTCTTTCAAATCAAGAGTCACAATCAAATAAGCAATACATGGTTTCATCGATCCTACTTGCTGTTTCAAATTGAAGGAAAAGTGCAAGGAACGGATCCTTCGTTTCAGTGATAAACGTGGCAAGTAATTTAACGTTTATAGTGTCAATAACTTTTGTGTACATACATTCAGTTGGCACATGATTAAAGTGTTTGGAGTTCCGGAGAGTCCGGACCGGGGAAGGGGATGGAAGGCTCATTGTTATTATATTTATATTAACTATTAATTTAATTTTTGTTTATTGCAATTGCAGGCAGTCGGCTGAAATTTAGAAAACAATGTCTTCAGCATTCGAAAACATTTTAAGGGGAGTTGGTAGACATATGGCAAACGCAGCAATTAATCGGATACCAGATAACAACACAGTCCAAGAAATCAACGGACGGTCGAATATTGATGATGTATGAACATTTTTTTCATTCAATTCATAAAGCAAACTTACGTGTATCGTTGTATCCCTAAACATGATGATGATTTTACTTTAGGTTGCCAAATATCCAGTAGCAGTTCGGGTCGAGGGCCTTGTTCTTCATGGGCCTATAGATTCCCATGGCTTCTTTAACAAACCACCAGGTTACAACATTATCCTCCATGTCCCTGACTCATTGCGAATGTTTAGTCTACTTCGTACCGAAAGGAGGGACGATGCTGAAACAATGTTCATTTTATACAAGGAAACTTTTCCTCTGTTAATAAAGTGTGACCCTTCGGTACGTTCCTGTATGCAGTTATAATCATATGTGTTAGGTTTTGGATTACCTATAAAAAAGATGTGAAATATTTGTATTTCGACTAAACAGCTTTGTGAATGGGACAAACTTGACAAAATCTCCAAGAAATTACGTGAGAATCGGGGTTGGGCCGCACCACATGTTGCTGCAGCATTGGGGTTTCAAACATGTCTTCGCCATCCCTTGATGAAAGGTAAACTAAATGACCAGGATGGAGAACTTTTACGGACACCCTTGCTTGTAGCGATTGCCCACGACAACTTAGCTTCTGTTTCAACAATATTGGATCAAGGAGTTATTGCTTACTACGACATGAAAGATTTGAAACAAAACACTATATTCCACTTGGCTGCAGCGCAATCTCAGCAAATTTTACAGGTTGACTGATATTCATATTTTCTTTCCTAAGTAATTTCAAATCTCATCTATTCACTCATAATTTTTTATTCCTTTCAATTAAATTGTACAGTTGCTGCTAGACAGAGTCCCTATTAGCCAAAAGGACCTTCTAAATCATCTTAATGCCGAGGGATACACGCCTCTGCACTTGGCGTGCCAAAACAAGAATTCTGAATTAATCAAAGTATATGTTTTGGCTTATAATAATTAATACATTGTATAGTTTTGTTGTTTATGTTGGCTTATAATCGTGCATGATTTTATTTAAGTAATTTAATTTTTTATTTTTTGTTTGCTTTTTGTTCACCACCCCGCTCTGTGATAATTTTTGCAAAACCAAAACCTCATTTGTCCTCACATCCACATATGAATCGATTTGAATTAAAATGACTGCTTGGAACTGATTTTGTCTACTTTGAAATCTACCCAAACCCAAGATGCTTTTGACTTTTGGTGCCAATGGTGCTGTTCCTTCACCTAGCCAAGGGTACGTTATTCATTGTGCTGTAAAAACTCGTTCTATTCGTTTCAACAATATTGGATCAAGGAGTTATTGCTTACTACGACATGAAAGATTTGAAACAAAACACTATATTCCACTTGGCTGCAGCGCAATCTCAGCAAATTTTACAGGTTGACTGATATTCATATTTTCTTTCCTAAGTAATTTCAAATCTCATCTATTCACTCATAATTTTTTATTCCTTTCAATTAAATTGTACAGTTGCTGCTAGACAGAGTCCCTATTAGCCAAAAGGACCTTCTAAATCATCTTAATGCCGAGGGATACACGCCTCTGCACTTGGCGTGCCAAAACAAGAATTCTGAATTAATCAAAGTATATGTTTTGGCTTATAATAATTAATACATTGTATAGTTTTGTTGTTTATGTTGGCTTATAATCGTGCATGATTTTATTTAAGTAATTTAATTTTTTATTTTTTGTTTGCTTTTTGTTCACCACCCCGCTCTGTGATAATTTTTGCAAAACCAAAACCTCATTTGTCCTCACATCCACATATGAATCGATTTGAATTAAAATGACTGCTTGGAACTGATTTTGTCTACTTTGAAATCTACCCAAACCCAAGATGCTTTTGACTTTTGGTGCCAATGGTGCTGTTCCTTCACCTAGCCAAGGGTACGTTATTCATTGTGCTGTAAAAACTCGTTCTATTCCTTCCATACAGGCACTTATAAAACAGGACCCCAGCCAACTGGACCTAAAGGTGCGTAGGGCGTCTCTTTTGTTACTTTTAGGAAGTCAGAACTCTGTTTTGATTTTCCCTTTATCAAGTTTCCTAACTGACTCCTCAATAAATGTTTTAAAATATTTAGGATTCCAAGGACGGTGGAACCCCACTTCATTGGTCGTCTGGACCTGAAACTACGATTCCTCTGCTAGAAATGGGCTCAAACCCAAATATAGCCAACGATATGGGCAATACTCCTCTTCATGCAGCAGTATTGATATATGATTCTATTCAACATATTATATTTTATACTATAGTTTTACAATTGTTAACGCCAGTATTTTCATGTGTAAATTGTTCCAAAGGTGCGTCGAGGATGCTTGAAAAGTACATTAAGTCTTTTATGTCATGGAGCCAACCCTGACTATAAAGGCGACAATGGTGACACACCTCTACATGTTGCATCTCGACTTTGTTCTCTAACTCTGATGCAGGTGAGTTAGTTACACCTCTCCAATTATCTTGTTTTCTAAGTTTGTTTTAAGTTGTAAGATTTATGAATTCAATTATTCAATTTAGGCCCTTATTGTTTTTGGTACTGATGTTAACATGACTAATAATGATAGCCACACATCAAGACACCTTGTATGCACTTCACAGCGGTCTGATAAAGACAAAGTTCTATATATACTGCACGCCGTAGGAGCCAATAGGTATTCACTGTTTACTTAATTTTAAATGCTAACAAATTTCTCTTGCTAATTTTGCGAATTTATTAGATGTCATCAATCACAAGAAATGAGTTGCACTGATGGGTGCATTTTCTCAGGCTCGTTTGGAGGCATTCCACCTGAGGGTTTTCCAAATCTTTCTAATTCTAACTTACTTCACGAAGCGTTGTACGCTTTTTCAGTCAAAAAGGGAGTACAGGAAAGAATAGGGGAACCGATGGAGATTGATGGCGTAAATCTTCCAAAAACTAGACCGTCGACTTCGACTACCACTAGTATTGAGGAATTTGTTGGGGGAAGATTATTATGCCTTGATGGTGGAGGGATTCGTGGAATCGTTTTGACACAAATGCTGTTAGTTATGGAAAAGGTAGAGACATATTCAAATAAGTTTCCTTTCGATGAGAAAAAGTTGCCTGTTGTTTTTCAATTTTGAGAAAATTATTGGTATTCTCGTCTTCATGTTATGTAGGAGTTTGGAATGCCAGTTATCGATATGTTTGACTGGGTCGCAGGAACTAGTACAGGTGGAATTCTAGCATTGGCTTTAGTTACTGGTCATAGTGTTTTACAAACACAAGCTATTTATCTTCGTTTGAAAGACAAAGTCTTCGTTGGTGAGAGACCATATAGTGCTGCTGTGATGGAGGAATTTCTAAAGAAGGAGTTCGGATGTGAGAAGAGAATGTGTGACATAGAGCGGCCAAAGTAATGAACATTTGTTTTCAATCTCATTTGTATGTGATTTAATATTCGTAGTAAATAATTATGCTGCGCTATTTATATGTATATTTAAGCAAAGAGCGATGCGAAGTTAATGAAAATAATTCTGCAGGGTGATGATAATGGCAGCTTTGGTAGACCGGCGGCCTGTTGATTTACACATATTTAGAAATTATTTATCACCTGCTTCCATGATTGGGGAAGAAGAAGCTTGTAAACAAAACCCGGACAGTCAGTTTGTATGGGAAACTGCTAAGGTAACTGGGGCTGCTCCGTCGTATTTCCGGCTGGACAATAATCAGTTTATTGATGGAGGCTTAATCGCAAATAACCCTACGCTGGACGCTTTAACAGAACTTAGCCATTTTTCTACAGTTCTGAATTCGCAAGGAAATTTCAAAAATGGACGCCAGGTATGACTCGACGCTTCGCTACTTGTTGTTCTTATTGAATAGGCGTGATTTGATCCTGTAATTGATTGTATTGCAGATTCCAACTGTGGTTGTTTCATTGGGCACTGGTTTGCAACCAAAAACTGATGCGAATGCATCACTTCTTGACATTACTTGGCCATCTGGAATTGTAGATGCTATTACCAAAGTTCCACGACTAGCTTCTCTTGTAAATCTCCTTATTGATCAGGTATATAGTTAAAGTAACTTGGGAACGATTAAGATTGTAATAATGCTTTCAAATATTAACAGTTCTAATTATTCGTTTCCATTAAGGCTACGCAAACCGAAGGTCAGGTTGTAGAGCGATCAAGGGCTTGGTGTTCGTCTATTGGCGTCCCATTCTTCAGGTACTCTCCCCAAATGTCCGATGTCATTGAGTTAGATGAAAAAGACGACTCGAAGCTGATAAATCTTCTTTGGGAAACCAGATGTTACATGTTGGCGAACAAGGAGTCAATTATTGAAATGAAAAGTGTTTTATATAGGAATGGTCCCCATCCTCAATAGATTTTTACTGCGATATTTCGGGGTCCTTTGAGGCATTGAAATTAAACCTTATAACAAAAACGCTGGATGTATGTAAGCATTCATGTCTCGGGACAAATGTGATTATGCTCTTTAATTTATATTTATTTGTGATCGTGATTAACACTGGTGGTTAACAAAGTTACCGTGATGACGCCTCTCACTTTAAGAAGTACTATGAGCCTAACAAGCTATTTATTAGTGTTTAACAATGTTAAAATAAGTCAAAGGACACGTTTCGTAGA
>JAQGAA010001296.1:0-16321 GCA_034696425.1 Isotoma viridis | reverse complement strand
GTACTTAGGAGAGTTTATTAAAGCTAAGCTAAGCCTGCACTGAAACGGAGCTAATTGATGGAGCAAGTTCTCATGCAAAACTTACCGGATATGCCACAATGTGATTGTAAAGAATGGTTTTTCGAAAAAGGTTTCCATCCAGTCCTTTATTTACTGTTTGAAACATTTTAAAAATAACATTGACTAAATAACTCGTAGCAAGCTGCTTTGGAGGATTTGAAATAAATAAAACTTCATCCATAATTTCTACTATATTCTATTATTTCTATTAGAGTGTAAAACCATTAGATCAGACAAATTTATTCGGTTTAAAATAAAGTTGCTCAGTAAAAACTGAAGAAGGATCGAGGTGTTTGTATGATTGGTGTAAGTTCAAGTGAAATATTTCCGCAACATTTTCTATTTTTTTGCACACTAGTGGTAAAACAACCTTCGTAAAACATTTATTTGTTGAGGAAAGTCAATACGCTTAATTTTGTCTTACAGTGAGCAACATTAAAAAGTTGATTTTGTTACGAAATATGTCGGATTTTAAAATTTATTTTATTGTGGTTGTGGTAAATCATACAAGAATCAGTACAAGGATAGTCGCAAATCACTCAAATTTATAAAACACCAGTGTCACTAAACACTACTAAAATTACAGTGGTTTGTGATTACCTTGGATTGATTTGTCGTTTTCCAAAACTTGAAAATCTAAGGTGTAGGGATCTACTGTCCTAGGGGATCTAATGTCTTATGGAATCTAAGGTTGGGGGATCTATTGTCCAGAGAATCTAATGTTCTATGGGATCTAAGGTAGGGGATCTAAGGTGCATAATCTAATGACCGGATACCCGTTGATACAATATTCATAATTTTTTTAACTTTTTTTTCCCGAGTGTAAATTTCTTTTTTGGGTAATTTATTGATAAGCATTGATATTCAGTTCTAACAAGATCAGAATAATCCACAAATGCACTTTGACATGCCCCTAACCAGGTTTTTTTCAATTGACGACTGTATGGAAACAACTGGCTCATCTTTTGGGAAAAAAAACTGCTCAGATTTGAGCAGCCCCAATAACAGAGCGTCAGTTTCGAAAAACTTTATAAATTTCCCTTTTCTGCGCGTTATAATTAAAGACGATTGAAGTAATGATGATTCCACTATGATTCATTTTGTGTGATTCGGTCAGTGGTTTAACTAAACTCATTAGAAGCACATGAACTTAGCAATGACAATTTCCAAATACATTCTGTATTCTGAATGAATACGCATTTTATAAATATAGTGTCCAAATGAATTCTTATTTTTATCTGCATCTTTTCCATAAAACCAAAGAAGGAATCCAAAACACCTCAGAAAATAATATACTTTTTTGAAAAATTGTTTAGAAATACATATTTATTGCTTTTATAATTAAATGTTTCGACAATTACTAAACGGCAAAAAATTGCTTTTAATTTTGATTGGCTGTTATCTAAAATGAAAAAACTTTGAAAGGATGATCAAATACTGCTTTTGACTATTTTTTACATTTGAATTGTGCTGGAAATAAAAGCGATTTTGAATTTCAACCTATTAGCTTCGACATTGTATGTGATGTGAGCAAGGAAATATCATGTCAATTGTATGATTTCAACTTGTACTGATCAAAGAGTAAGGTTGCTGTTGCCTAAGTAAAACGTAGAAATTTCAGGAAACGACATTCTTTGGGTTTCAGAAACTTGTAAACAACGGCAGATAACGTTTTCATATCTAAAAATATACAAAAGCCTTACTATAAAACTTAAACTTACAAAAATGCAATTGTTTTTTAACAAAAAATATACATTTTCAAAGGCGCAAATTTAGGTTTATCAAGTATGGTTCCAGATTTTAAATTGAAAACAAAATCTGAAGTCCATTCGAAACCTTTCCAGGGAATTTCTCCAAATGAATACAATTCCCATAAAAGAACGCCATAAGCCCAGATGTCAGAGGCAATGGAAAATTTTAAATCTGAAAGTGACTCTGGAGCCATCCATCTCCATGGAAAAACCTTAATATAAATCCAATTCCATTATTGTATTTATTACTTTTATTACAATACCTGATTTATTAATTAAGCTATGCACACAAATTAAATGAGAATATAAATAACTAGCTATAGTACTTACTGACAATTTACTTTTTGCGTAGATTTGATAATTATAAAGATGAATGGAAGATCCGAAGTCGCTCACTTTTGCCGTTCCGTGCTCATCCAGTAAAACATTGCGTGCAGCAAGATCTCCATGTACAATCTTGAAAAGTAAATTTAAATTATGAGACATTTATATGTCTATAAAATTCGTTACCATAATAGAGACTAAATGTATACGTGTTTTTCAGACAAAAACTCAAATGCAGATGCAATTTGAGAAGCCCAGTTATGAAGGTTTGACATTTCTTTTTCATTAACATTTGCAAACAAATTTGGTAATTTTCTTTTATCTCTTAGGTATTTTTCTATTGATCCTCCACAGCAACATTCCATCACCATACCTAAATCTCCTTTTCAATTCAGAATTAAGTTATACATTTAGAAGTAGACACAATAGGAGTTTCGTTAAGTTAAAAAACCAAGCGTGTTTTTTAAAAGAAATAAAGTTCCTTTACCAGCATGTCTTGTAACTCCATAAAAGTTTAGTAGATTTTGATGACCATTGGAGCAAGCGCTTAGAATCTTGATTTCTGAAAAAACGGCGAGGTAATAGCTTTTCGTTTTGTTCAAGTCAAATGCACATTCCAACGTTTCATCAGAATCACGTAACATCTTTACTGCAACAATGGTTCCTGCTTGAAGGTCAAGGAAATTTATTTTTTTGGACAACGTTCCCTTGTAAACGTTAGCAGAGTTACCGTGTCCAAGATTATTATCTTTCATGTCATCTACCATAGTATATTGTTTAAAAAACGAGCTGTAGTTTTACAAAATTTTGAATTAAAATAAAAGTTTGACTCACCTAGTCTAACAAAAACCCTTGAAAGATTTTCCTTTTGTAAAAACTCTCTTGTAATTCTTTCCAGATAATTGTCTTTCTTTTGTCTTAAAATAAACTCTTTTGTGTAGAGGATTCCATTATTGCTTTGTTGTAACGATGAATTGTTCTTATCCATTTGGTCGTGGTACTCTGACACATTCCGTATAAAACCGTCGATGACAAACAATGCCAAGACAAGGTAAACATTAAAGAGCATTTGGATGATTCTTGCGAAGGGGTCATAAGACTGAATAGAGAGTATTGTATAGTAGCGTTTATTTGCAATCCTCCAAGATATGGTGTAAGTAAAAATTGCCAATATTTTAATAGCAAAGAACAATCTCAAGATTTTGGGATTTTTCTAGTAAATAAATTTAACAATCTAAGTCATTATATGAACCAGAAACGCAATATAATGAATTTGGTTTTTATTCAAGTTTTAATTACGTATTTAATACCCATCCAAAACATTATTCCAATAAGTCCAAATAAGATGAAAGTAAAGACCGTTCCGGAAATAGGAACTATGAGCTCTGAATAAAAATAAATATTTTTTAACAGATTTGATTAATATTTATCGGTTCTGAATCAAATATGGGCCGACCATTTTTAAGGTCGAAGGTGCAGTTTATTTTTTGTAGATCTCGCAATAAAAATGCTTGTTTTATAGTTTTATCTACATAATATATATGCTGTGTCTCCTTGGCTTTTGCATACGTTTGAAATGAAACTATTTTATTAGATTTATTTGTCAAAGATTTTCTAGTTTTGAATTGTTAAAATAATTTTAAACAATGCAAATTCAAATTCTTACGTTGTTGGTTGACTTGGTATTCATTGTAGTCATTTGCTTCTTGCATTTTCCTTAAAACGTTAAAAACCAGGGAACCGAATTTCAGCCCACTAGCCTTTTTATCACAGTTAACAGATGTTATTAATTGATTTTAATTGTTGTCCGAAATATTAATTCAGTATTGTTCCATTTCATTTAAATTGACTACAATAAAAAACGAAAATGTTTGAAACTAAAAGTACCAGAAAAACTCCAAGATCAACATAAAGTAGTTGTACTAATGGAATTTTAAGAAACGTCCTTCTCCTTAAAAAGCCATTAGCAACTTTTAACTGTTCAATAGTAATCATCAGTGTTGTTCCATCCAAAAGAAATTGATAAAAATGGAAAAGCGCCAACGTCATAAAAAACAAACTTGGTTTTTTATTTTCCCAATCTCGTTCGACTTTAATTCCGTACATCAAAAAGTTTCCAAAATACGATATAAAGTAAATTATGGTATAGATTTGAAGTGCTTGAAAATCAAACTTAAACACAAATGCGGGATATTTTGTCAAAAGTGAATATAGATTTAAAATTTTTTGTCATTAAATTAGAGTCAAGAGACTGCTAACCTGTTTGTAAGTCTTCGAAATAAAATAGAATGACAATACTGAAGTTATCCCGATAGAAAGAAATATGGATATCGACAGTGCAAAAGATATTTGATCTGATACATGCGAATACATTTTTTTAAACAAATTAATTTAAATTAAAAAATTTTAATACTACGAATTTTATACGATTTATTATAATAAAATGCATACGAATAATACCTGCCGTCAAAGATTCAAAACCATTTGTATAAACTTTTTGTAAGTCTCGTCCAAGCATCAGAATCATTTTTGTGACCTAAATGTATGAAAAGTGTGTTTATTATTTTACGAATATTTATAAAATATTCATAAATTAAAATAGCTGTAACTTTTTCTGTTTAAAATTGGTCTTAATTAAGCTAAATGTTAAATTATGAATAATTACATGATATGCCACAATGTGGGTGTAGAGAATGAATTTTCTAACACAGTCTCCATCAATTTCCATTAGGCTCTGAAATGCTGTTAGCAAAAAGTGTAACAATTTAAAAGCTTCTCTGACAAATAAACTGATTAAACTTAGATTAAAGAAATATGAAAAAATATAAACTTAAGTTTTCTTGTACGTTTTTGTCGTACTTGTGACAGTATAAATCTCCTTCCTTCTTCTGAAAGAAATAATAGCATTGTTTGCCTTATAATAAGGAAACTATAATAAATATTTCGGGAGAACGGGAAATTTATTTCTTTAATGAGCCATATAAGTCACTTTTGCCAGCGTAGTAAAATAACATCATTAAAATTTTTAAAAAACAAGTTTTTTCCTTTTTGAGGAATTTTTTAAGCATTCTATTAGTTATGTCGAAGTGATAGTATTAAAAAAAATGTCCTTTATTTTTCCAAATATTTTTTTGTTGTTGACGCGCCCCCCCCACCCCCACCTTAGATCTCCTGGACACTAGATCCCCTGGACAATAGATCCCCCACCTTAGATCTCCTAGGACAGTAGATCTTCACACCTTAGATTTTCAAGTTTGGGAAAAAAACGAGGAATCATACAAGAATCAGTACAAGGATACTGCAAATCACTCAAATGTATAAAACACCAGTGTCACTAAACACTAAACACTACTAAAATTACGGTGGTTTGTGATCTTGGATTGATTTGTCGTTTTCTAAGGTATGGGGATCTACTGTCCTAGGGGATCTAATGTCTTATGTGATCTAAGGTGGGGTGATTTATTGTCCAGGGGATCTAATGTCCTATGGGATCTAAAGAGGGGAGTTCTATTGTCCAGAGGATCTAATGTCCAGGAAATCTAAGGTGGGGGATCTATGGTGGGGGATGTAATGACCGGATACCCTTAATTTTTTGCTATTTTTGCATTCACTTTCTTTGACGTATACCGTTTTTCTAGTAATTAAATGAGAAAGCTTTAAAGTTCAAATAAGTATTTATTAATGTAGCTGCGGTTTTAATTTATTTTTGTTCACTTTTTTAAATTCATATTCTTCAGAATGGGCTTAATTAACAAATACATAATATACTTAAGAATACCGTAACATTGAATATATTTTTATGCGAATTGTCAGCTTCTCTGTTCGTCCTTTTGTATTCTTTAACTATTGAATGGTTCAATTTTATTGAAATCTGAATATTGGTTTCTGAGAGTTATCGAGAAGTTCGTCATTTGGTTGAATCAGTTAGACCATTTAGGGATTACTTCAAAGGATCTTTCAAAAACATATAAGAACATACAGAAAATGGTGTATCTTTAGAAATCTTATATCTTTTAGTGTAAAGAAGCAATGTTTGTCTTAAGAATCTCTTACCCTGAAGTATAGTTTAATGTAGCTCTTTAAGAACTCATTGTTAAAATGCTTCTTTTTCTTGAAGTCATTCTTCGATGACCACTGAATACTATCAAGTATTTTTCTGAAAAACAGTATTTTACAGGACTAGGAAGGAATTGCGGAATGTGTAACATTCAATCAAATTAGAGACAATTTGCTCATTTACA
Source organism: Isotoma viridis (assembly GCA_034696425.1). Taxonomy (NCBI): domain Eukaryota; kingdom Metazoa; phylum Arthropoda; class Collembola; order Entomobryomorpha; family Isotomidae; genus Isotoma; species Isotoma viridis. The sequence goes on along the minus strand of JAQGAA010001296.1, from coordinate 9,945 downwards.
TAATTCTCGTTACGTTTGGTTTTAGCATTTAGAATTGAAAAATAACTGTTGTTTTGAAAATGAATTAAAATAACTTTCGTTCGAGTAATTTAATGTTTGAACAAATTATATTCTTAAAAGCGAAAATAAATATTGCTGACCGAAACGTTTACGTCAATAATTGACTATCGCTTATTGCTTTTATCCTTCTTTTACTAGTTTTGCATCTTGAAAACAAACATGTTTATGAAACTGAATAAATAAAAGTTGTTAGGTTCAATTTTAAACTTGAAAGGTGATTGAAAATGATACCAAGCAACTATCACTATTTATTAGCAAGTAAAATTCAGAAATTTCTGCAAACGGCATTCTTTTGGTTTAAATAACTCATAAGCAACGGAATTTAAAAAATGCATTCGGACAATCTATTTTATGTTAGTCTATATAAAGTTAAATAAAAAAAAGTTTAGGAAAAGAAAACATTCTTTAACGTTTGTTTAACGCATTCATAAAAACAATTCCGCAAATTGTTTCAAAGTTTATCAAGTTTAATTGTTGATAACAACCAATCATATTTACAAATATTTAAATCTGCCTTAAAGGGCCAACTTTTTGGAAGTTCCTTCTGAACTTGTTTTTAAATCTATTTGTTGATAAATTGTATCTTTTTATCCTATATGTTTTGTCTTTCAAATATTTACAAATCATTCTAAAAACCAATTTCCAACTCTGTTTTAATTTAATAATTTTCCTCCACAATAACCTAACCAGTCTAATACATTCAAGTAAAATCCTTTTCCTATACCACCAAACAATTTCAATTAAAAACTCTAAAAATGCCAACCCCCCAATTCCAGTTGCCCAAATGATAAAAACCGTTTGAATGCTTCCACTTAAACCACCCACACCAACTATTTCCAATTCTTCAAGTTTTCTAGAATGCCTATTTGTGAAATTCCGTCGACCCAGTAGCTTTTGTAAATTGTGATCGTTTTGAAGTTTCTGATAAATTCCAGACTCTATTAAAAACATAAAATACTTGGGTAACTTTGATCCTCCTGAAGTAGAAAAAGTCCAGTGCACTGTCGTTTGCAAAACTTTTTCTTTCCCGAGTATAAATTTCTTTCTTGGGTAATTTATTGATAAGTATTGATATTCAGTTCTAACAAGATCAGAATAATCCACAAATGCACTTTGACCACAATCGACCAGGTTTTTTTCAATTGATGACTGTACGGATACAATTGGCTCATCTTTTGGGGAAACAAACTGCTCAGATTTCAGCAGCCCTAATAACAGAGCGTCAGTTTCGGAAAACTTTATAAGTTGTCCTTTTCTCTGCGCGTCTTCATTCCGATCATGCATCAAAGACGAGAATTGATTCAAAGAGTGATAAAAATGTAAAGAGTAAAATTTGAAATCATATTTTTGCAAAGGTTGCTCCCACCTGCGAGCACTTTTCTTCACTAATTGCCCTTGAGAACATGTGCTTTTATAGTCACACAAGGGTTTGCCAAGTTGATAAAAGCTATCAACAACATCCGTTGGTAAATCTGATGTCAATCCGGTTATTGCAAGTCCAATGTATCCATTTGCAAATATCAAAGTCATCAAAAGCCAATGTACAATTACTATTCGAAAGGGAGTTGCGTTCCATAGTTTGTTTGGTATGGAGTAAGAAACTTGAAGAAACGTGGAAAATAACAAAAAATGTGCTGAAAAATTTGAATAACCACCCATCTTGTGAATATAAATTTGTATCAAAGTAGACAAAATCAGAACTGTTAGAATTAATCCAATCCAAAGTTCCAGTTGGAAAGGTTGATCATAAAAACGAAAACTTAGCTTTTGTTTGGAAAAGCAAGTGATGAATTCAAATTCATCCACCTTTGTAATAATCCTTGTAGGGTAATCGGATGTTCTGTAAGGAATCGGTTCTTCTAATCTAAACAGCAACGGGTTATAATACAAAAACCCGGATGGGTTGAATTCATTGAATTTTGTGTGACAAAACAGCTCATGACAGAGATAAAGCGATGAATTCGATTGAGGAAAGATAATTTTTAAAACTGTAACAGATGGGAAATTTGATATTTGTTTTTCTGTCGAATTTGAGTCTAACTCTGTGACAAATTGGTTGAATTTGTTTTCTTCCATAAAGTTAAAAAGTTGCCATACGGAATAACACTTTTTCGAAATACTGAGATAATTTTTTAGATGATTTTGGATAGAGAACTCTATAGGAATTAGTACAGAAGGGAAATGAGAATATATACAGATGACAAATGATGATGACTCCACGTGGAAACTCTTTTTATCGTTCGGGTCAATTCTTTCATTACTTTGAGTTAGATTGTAATTTGTTGGTATAAGTCTGATGGTGAAATAAAAAAGTTCTCTTTCTTGAATTAACGAAATTCCTTTGGACTCCCAGGCTGATTTTTCCAAATGAGAAAAATGAATATAAAAATACTGCAGATGCCATTTTGAATCGAATTCCAAGTTTGAATAAAAGAGTGATTGAAGTTCTAATCTGAGTGAAGCAAATTCATTGTTTAAGGGCCAAGAGTAAGAAGGATTGGTTTGAAAGTAGAGAATTATTATTACGCAGTTTAATTTATGGAATTTTAAGGGATGGAATTGTGTTCTTCCGCGATGATTAAAACTTGTGATAGGATTGGTGTTATGTGGGTTAATTTGTGGATTGTTGGATATTATGTGGATATGACAATTGGTAGGGTGGTTAATTATTTTATTTATTACTTCAATATGTGAGTCATGTTTTAAGGCTGTGCAACAGAAACAGCACATAAGAAAAAGAGTGAAAAAACGAAGAAATTCCATTTTACTAAGTTTATTATTGGAAATGTCAGAATTCGTGTTTGGTTCGTTACGTTTAATTACACTTTAGAACTATGGAAAAGTAATTTATCTAATATTTCTGAGTTGTTAGTGGTTGGTTTTGAATTTATCTTCATAATCTGCAAACAATGGATAACTTTGATTATTTTCAAATCCAAAAGATTCTGATGAGATTAAAGCTTTTGATAGTTTAAGAGAGTATTTATGCAATTATTCGCTTTGCGGTTGGACATGAAATATTATGACGCTAACAATAATATACATATTTTTTAGAAGTAGACTTTACTTGGAAAATTCCCATGTTATTCGAGTATCGAATTTTAGTGTGCTTGCACGGAATCAGACAACACGAAACATTAGTTTCAACTAGTTTTTATAAAACACACTGTAATATTTTTCTTGAGTGGTCTAACCAAAAGGTTGTCCTTTATAGAGTCAAATTTTTCTCCTTGGCTCACATTTCTAATCACTAAAACATTTTATCTCCGTATTATATTAACATAGAAAAAGGTTATTATGGAATAAAAATCAATTGTGTTGAATATATTATTTCTTGAGCTGGCTCCTAAAGTTCTAAAATATTTAAAGCTATTTTTAATTTAGATAATGGCCTCGTCTATTTTATTTCAATAAGTCTGCGACAATAGTATTGGTTATTTTAATTTTTGTGAATGTTCATTAAAACATTTTTAAATGAATGTATCTCATGCTGAAATATGTTTTAAATTCGAATACAAAATTGAAGGTTAAAAAACTCAATTAAAACTTCTGTAATTTTTGTAAATTTTAATATAAAGATTTATCATTTCCACTTTTGCAAACTTGTAAAATTCGAAAATCTTAAATTAACTTCAAATTTTAAAACTTTGAGGAAAAGTGTAGGTGATTTGGAACAAGGGACTTCATAAATTAGAGTGTGTGATCTAGTTTGTATTTTATACGTTGGATTACAAAGATGTACATACACATTATGTGAATATTTTGAGTTAAAAGCATGAGAGACCCAGAGAAAAATAATATTTAACAAAAAACGAAGGAAGAATTAAAAAAGTACGGAAAACGGATGAAAAAGAAGAATTATGGAAACGGAATGTGTAGGCGCAGTCGTCTACGGGGGAAGTATTTCAGCCTACAATAACTCAAGCACAAAGTGCAACAAACTTACTAAATATTTGACTGTCAACTGTTTACTTTTTTAGTGTGACTGTCAACTGTTCTTTCCTCCACTGAAGTTAAATATGTATGTGTGATGATGTGAAATGTGACTCCTAACTAGTATTGAAAACTCACTGCTCTAAACTCCAGAGTGCCTAACAAGAAATTTCAGATTTCTGAATGGCTCAAGTGGGTAATAATAAAGTTTGAATGTCACAAGGTCGATTAACAAGTAATACAAATAATTATTTATTAATCGTGCTTAATCACTCATCAGCAAACACAAAAACAAAGGAAAAGGTGATAATTATCAGAATTATCTCACATGAAATCAATTAATTCAAAATGGTGGTACTCTACAACAACACACGAAGAGAGACACGTCAGCTCTGGTGAAAGGACAAGAGGATACTGGTTGCTCCCAGAGCATTTCTTGTCGGTTATTCTATTTTCGGCGTCCTTTTTGGACCAATCAGATACAAGGTTACATCATTACTAACATAGCGGGAAAACAAAACTAATAGGATAAATCTTATTGGTTTAAACTAAACATAAGCGGGAAATTCAAATCCCCAATCCTAACTATCGAAATAAGACTAAATTTCATTCATTTCACTAATTTTCAGAAACGACACTTCATTTCAGAAAATAACGATTCATTTCGGGAAATGACAACACATTTCATAAAAATCATAACTAATTTCAGAAATTAACATTAAAGTAACATTTTTCAATTTTATAGGGTTTCGCACCATAAAAATGAGGTCACACACAAAGGATAATAAACCTCATACAACTATGAATCTTTACCTTAAATAGTTTAGATGGCAATTAATTTTGAACAAATTATATTTCAAACAAATGCTAAATATCAAATAATTTAAAATTAACTCCGCGGCAACAGAATGAAATAAGACTTTGTTGAGTTTAAGCAGGGCTAGTGCTGACTAGATCTAAGTACCTACTTGCATTACAATTTCAAACAACTTAATACACGGATACAAAAATTGACAAAAAGCTTCTAAAATAAAATGGAATAGACAAATAAGAGGAACTGTAATCTGTAATTACGTTTTTTTTGTAAGTACATTTTTCTTGCTTAATGTCTATCGAACATTCCTCATAAGAATTTAGAAATAATCTTAAACGCAACTTCTTAGTCGTTTTACTCCTTTAGTTTAAAATCTTGGAGTTTAATTCCATTTAAAAAAATGGAAATTGAGATTTTAAACTGGAAATGTATTTTTTAAGAAATATTCGTTAAACTTTTCAATTGGACTTTTTAAAATTTAACATTAAAAGAATGATTTGAATTTTAAAACTTGATGAATAATTACTTAAATAAAAATTATTTATTTTAATGCAGCTTTCAATACTGTTCTTAATTGGGATTGAAAGCAGAAAATTATTAATTTATTGCGCCGCTCTAAAATTTAAAATTAGATTTTTGTTTTGAAAAATTTGTTAGACATAAATAGTGCTTGTTTGTATAATTAAATGTTTGACCAATTAAACCGTGTTTGGTGGACCGTTATCTTAAACGAGAAGACTGCTTTAATTATTTAACTATCACTTATTGCTTTACAATTCAACATAACTTTTTCTAAAAATGTTTGCATCCTGAAAATAAAAATGTTTATGAAACTAAATGAATAAAAATTGTTAACTTTAATATTGAACTTAAAAGCATGATTTAAAATTGTACCGTACAAAGATCCCTGTATAACCAGTAAAATTCAGAAATTTCTGCAAACGGCATTCTTTGGGTTTCGATAACTCGTAAACAACGACAGATAACTTTTTCATAGCTAAAAAAATAAGCAAAAATAGAATAAAAATAAATAATTAAAAATTATTTTTAACTTCGAGAACTTAAAAAAAATAAAAATTTGAATGTGATTCATACATTTCTAAAGACGCAAATTTAGGTTTATCAAGTATAGTGCCAGCTTTTAAGTTGGAAACAAAATCCGAAGTCCAATCGAAATCCTTCCATGGAATTTCTCCAAAAGAGTATAATTCCCATAAAAGTACACCGTATGCCCAGATATCAGAGGCTGTTGAAAATTTTAGATCAGAAAGAGACTCTGGAGCCATCCATTTCCAAGGAAAAGCCTAAATTAGTTATAACTTTATGAACACAAATCTCGAATATTTCACTAAATCTTCAAATTTTAAAATTAGTAGTTAGTACTTACAGATTGATTACTTTTAGCATAAGTTTGATAATTGTAAAGATGTATCGAGGATCCAAAGTCGCTCACTTTTGCATTTCCATGTCCATCTAGTAAAATATTTCTTGCTGCAAGATCCCCATGAACAATCTTGCAAATGTAAGAAGAACATTAATTAACTGCTTACCAAATTTAAATACTCGAAAGTAATGTTTACTTTTTTGTTAGACAAAAATTGAAATGCAGATGCGATTTGGGCAGCCCATCCATGAAGTTTTGGTAATTCTTTTTTGACAGTTTTGAAAAAATCTGTTGATTTTCTTGTAGCTCTTATGTTCGAGTCTAATGATCCTCCGCAACAATATTCCATCACAATCCCTATGTCTCCTTTGGATTTATAAGTTAAGTTTCAATTAATTGAGAATACTGAACAATTTAGTAGATGTTAGTGTTTTTACTAACTACTGGACACACTGACAGACACAATGGACATTCACTATTTGTAAAACATAATAGAACACTTATTTATATGTAAAATTTACCAGCGTGTCTCGTAACTCCATAAAAGTTTACTAAATTTCCATGACCATTACTACAAGCGTTAAGAAGCTTGATTTCTGAAAAAACGGCTACATAATAGCCTTTTGTGGTCTCCAAGTCAGATGCAAAATCTAATTGCTCATCTGAATCACGTAGTATTTTTACTGCAACAGTAGCCCCAACTTCGAGTTCCAAGGATTCTATTTCTTTAGATAACTTTCCTTTGTAAACGTTAGCAAAATGTCCATGTCCAAGCTTATCATCTTTTTTGGTTTTTAATTACAAATGCTTTTGAATACAGTTCTGTTTAAATTTATAATTAATTAATTAGTTTTGATTTACCGAGTCTAACAAAAACCCTTGACACGTTTTCATTTTGTAGAAACTCTTTAAGGATTTTGTCCAAGTGATTGTCTTTCCTTTGTCTTAAAACAAATTCCTTTGTGTAATTGATTTCCCTGTTGCTTTGTTGTGACGCTGGATTGTTTCCATCTAATTGTTCGTTGTTATCTGAAACATTTCTTATAAAACAGTCAATAGCAAAAAATGCCATAATGATAAGAAGACGAATGAACATTTGAAACACTTTTGCAAGAGGAACTGTGGTTTGTGAACTGCGCTTTGGATACAACCGCTTACTTCCAACCCTCCACAAAATTGAGAAAACAATCAGTAAAAGAATTTTAATAGCAAAGTATAATCTCACGAGTTTTGGATTTTTCTAGTAAAAATATTATCATAATTTATTTAAAAAATTTAATAGTTGATTATAGTTGCAATCGAGTTGTAATTACTTTTCTAATCTCTATACAAAGTAGTACTCCGATAAGTCCGAATAAGATGAAGGCAATTAGCATCCCAGACACCGGAACAATTAGCTCGTAGTTAAAGTACATAATAATTTTAAACAAACGGAATGTTTTACCAGGTAGTGGTTTGAGGTCAAAATAAACGTAAGCATTGTTGCTTACTTTGACCTTGACCCCAATCCACAAAATAAATGTTATTAGAATCTTTACGGGTAGCTAGGGTACCTTTGATGCAAGTTGGACTGCGGATATTTTACTGCAAGCGAATAAAACTACCACAACGACTTTTAATCCAGCGGCCTGTTAAACACAGTTAGATCGAGTTTTTTTAATTTTTTAACATGACTCAATAAAAAGGTAAACCAAAACCAAATCAATTATTTATATTTAAAGAGAAATAAACAAGTCCAATTACCCAATTCATTACAAATTCAACGTACAGAAACTTCACCAATGGAATTCTAAGAAAAGTCCTTCTCCTTAGAAAACCATTGGCAACTTTTAACTGTTCAATAGTTATCAAAAGAGTTGCTCCATCCAAAACAAATTCCCAAGTGTAGAAAATCTCCAACGACTTAAAGAATAAAAGCTTTTTAGATTCCTTGTCCCTTTGCATGTTGATTGTGTACATCAAATAGTTTACAAGAATCGATATAAAGTATATCACAGAATAGATTTGAAGTGCTCGAAAGTTGAACTTAAATACGAATAAGATTAATTAGTTAACATTAAATGCGGGCTGGCTAAGTTCATAATTGAAAACCTGTGGTTATTTTTACAATTAAATTTAAATAAATAATAATTGTATCAATACACAGCTTTACTTGTTTGTAACTCCTGGAAATCGAATAGAATGAAAACACTGTAGAAATCCCGATAGAAAGCAAAATTGCTATAGACAGTCCAAAAGATACTCCATCTTGGAATTTATATTATGGTAAGTTATTTCATCAAAATTGGATTTAATTGTTCAAATTAGTAGATATTATACCTGCTTGGAAAATTTCAAACCCACTTGTATAAAGCTTTTGTATGTCTCGGCCTAGCATGAGGATTATCGTTGTTACCTAAATGCATCAAGATTTCCTCGGACAAATTAGTTAGTAATTTTTTAAAAAAGATTATTATGTAATACTGATTCTCTGTTTAACATTTGTCTCAATAAGGGTGAATGTTAAGTGTCAAAAGTCTTGTACGATTGTGAAAACTGAAAACCATTTCAAAATTTACCGGATATGCCACAATGTGGGTATAAAGAATACATTTTCTGAATAAGTCCCCATCAATTTTTTCTAGACTTTGGAAGATTTTTAACACGCCATTCAGATAAGGTGTCATTTATAGTTGCTCCTGTAGTTTTGAATTATCGGATATATCCACACTATTATGCTATTACAAATTATTAATAGGTAATTTATTAGGTATTTAGATACAACACTGATTTTGCAACCGATCGAAGTGACTGAACTCAACCAACACTGATTGAGTGAAGAACTTGAAATTTGTTTTGTCATATGTGCGGTTAGAAAACTTTCCTTCCTTCTTCGGAAATTAAATGAATATTCGTTGTTGGTTTTCTTAGGCAGTGCTAGGTACCAACATTTTTAACCAAAATAGAATTCAATTTCCGTCGGAGTTGAACTAATTCTTATTAAAGCAAAGTTAAAAATAATAAACCAACTAAACACGGATGTAACAAAGTAGCGAAAGCTATGTTAAAATTTTTTTATTTTTTTTTATTTTTTTGAAATTTTTTGATTTTTTTGATTTTTTATGAATTTTTTGATTTTTTTGATTTTTTATGAATTTTTTTGATTTTTTTTAAATTTGTTTGATTTTTATGAATTTTATGAAATTTTTTGATTTTTGAGATTTTTTTGATTTTTTTTAATTTTTTTGATTTTAATGAATTTTTTTGATTTTTCTGAAATTTTTTGATTTTTCTGAAATTTTTGAATTTTTTTAAATTTTTTTGATTTTTATGAATTTTTTTGATTTTTCTGAAATTTTTTGATTTTTCTGAAATTTTTGAATTTTTTTTAATTTTTTTGATTTTTATGAATTTTTTTGATTTTTCTGAAATTTTTTGATTTTTCTGAAATTTTTGAATTTTTTTTGAATTTTTTTGATTTTTATGAAATTTTGTGATTTTTATGAGATTTTTTTGATTTTTTTGAATTTTTTTTATTTTTTTTTATTTTTTGGATTTTTATGAAATTTTTTGATTTTTCTGAAATTTTTGAAATTTTTTGAATTTTTTGGATTTTTATGAAATTTTCTGATTTTTCTGAAATTTTTGAAATTTTTTTGATATTTTTTGCAATTTTTCGAAATTTTGAAATTTTTTAAAAATTTTGATTTTATTAAATTCGTGATTAAAAAAGCTTTCGAATGATACCCCACATGCATATAAACTAGCATGTTGC
>JAQGAA010001295.1:0-16325 GCA_034696425.1 Isotoma viridis | reverse complement strand
TAATGACGTAATGTGTTCTTGTGTACACCTTGAGCAATTTTCTTATCTTTGAAGACATCACTTAAAAGGCCTGAAGCAGAACCAGCACAAGTAAAAAGTGGAAGTAGCCCACAAAATCCTTTTTGTATTATATAGTCCGATGGTTACAACAAAGTTTGCGAAAGAGAATAAAGTTCTCTTAGTTTTTAGCCAAAAGGAAAGTTTTCTTTAATATCCGGATTGAATCTTCTGGTTGTTTTCACATGGTTGAAGTAATTAATTCTCCATCTGTGCTCCCCTCATATTTCATAAGTAACTCATCCCCATAATGAAAAAGTGGAGTGGATGAGAGCCTTATGGTTTTTGGTTTGGTGATTCCCAAAATGTTTTAAACTTTTTTTGTATTTATGTTTTGTGGACTATTTACCCTCTTATTATTCAATTCAAATTTGAATGAATAATATCTAGAAATGAAGGTATTAGCAGTTTGGGGCTGTTAATATTGTAATGTTGTAGACAGTTGTAGATAGATTAACAATTAGCAATGTTTCTATCAGTTTGAAGCTGAGATGGTAAAAGTTTTTAAAATGAATAAAAATTATTCTTACCCAGAAAATACGATGAAACAATCGAGCCAGTTCCACCTATCTGCTAAGTAAGCCCCTCGTCCAGCAATTCCCATTGCAATCATCTTGATGACCATTTCAATAGCAAAGAAGCCGAAAATACAGTCATCCAACTTCTGCAATAAATCAAAGAAATAACACAAGTGAGAGATTTATTACAGTGAAAATCACAAGCCTTCTTGTAAATTGTGAGAGTTACTTGCTACAAATGACTTTTGGTTGGTGGCCAACCTCTAGTAAGTGTATGTAGTGTCGGAGTGCCTTAAAGAAGCTTGCAAATAGTATAGCTTTTTGGTACAAAGTATTTTCAAGATGAAAATTTTAGGTTTAAATGCGGTAATAATAAACAATAAGGCAAAACTAAAGCGTTTTTTTTTAGTTAACTTTGAAAATTCATATACAGATTTTCTGTCTTGGCACATTTTGCTGTTATTAATAAGTAAATGCCCACATTTAGCAGCTTGATTCTGGCAGTGTCTCTAGCAGAATTATATACTAACATAACATGTATTCTGAAAATTTGGACAGTAGTAGCATATGCACCCATTTGAAGTACTTAGATTTTGCCATTGTTTACAAACACCGTTACCTAAATGCACTAAGATCCGCAAAACTATTTTAATACTCCTTCAATCTCCTATAAAAAAACTCTATACTTCATAAAAGCCCTAGTTGAATCCCAACCCTGATCAAATTGTTTCGGAACAAGGTGCGAACAAAAGACTAAAGACCTATGCTAATTAGCCTACCTCATCCTCGTAATAAAGACTTGATAAGTATTAAGTCATTTAAAGAATCAAGAGGAACACAAATAACAAGAAAGTCCCAAGTAAAGAAAAGTTCTTTTAATTAAACGAGTAATTAGATTTTGTTTTCTCCGTAGTGGTGAAACTTTTAACCTCACTCAGGTAGTCCCACATAGGTTAAACTAACTCACTTCGTATAACCGAGAATTCACTCCTTAAATTAAAAATGCAATGCTTTCTTTCCCCCACTACTAAATTATAGAAACCAAGTCATCACCTAAAGGTAAGAATGGAAACTTCCTTTAGGATTTTAGTTTACAATCAGTCAGTCAGCCTAATTTGAGCGTAAAAAAGTTTCTTCATATAAAAAATGTGTGCACCTAATTCTTTTATGGAGTCTTTTTTTCTTTCCTTGAGGTTTAAAATCCCCATCAAGAGGTTAATCCTCTGAAGAGGTTTTTGGAAACGAGAGTTTCCAGACTTGACTTCATTTAAAAAACAATGATGAATTGCTCGTAAAAGCTAGTGAAGACTTTTTGTGTACTGAAAGTTTCTTCATTGCCTGGAGGATTTTTATATATATTTTTTTCTCTACTCTTTGGATTTTATTACTTGAGTTTTATAATGTGGATACAAAAGAAAGGGGGATTGGGGTATAAAATGTTCTAAAAGAGAGGAAGACAAATGCGAAAACCTCATTTTACTAATCGACCTCAATTCTTTTTACTGTTTGGGACAAATGGATCCACTGGGAGATTCCCACACTAGTAGTGCATAGTTTCTTTCTCTGTTGTATAATGGAGTTGACAAAAAGTCAAATATTGCTTTGTAAAGTCTGCTTCTACCTCCTAGTGTGTTTTAAGTTGAAAATTTTTCGGGTGTTATGGAACGCTGTGGTAAATGTGTTCAGGTGAAGTCTACACTATATGATTGTAAGTTGTGGGATAATATCACAGTAGGAGTACATATTTTTCTTATTATATTACATGCTGATTGTACCTCTCAATCTCGGCTTATCATTTTTTTTAATTTAAAATTTGATAATTAATCTTCATTGTAAGTCAAACCTTCTAGTTGTCCACTACCATTCACTTTTTGTAATAAACGGTTATCTCATTGGCATTAAATACTTAGCTTAGAAGATGATTTTGAAAAGGTAGCCCAAATAGGAAACTAATAGATGTAATAAATATAAATTCGTGAATTTTTATGACATTTTATCATATTTTTGATTGAAAGTCCTACCCAGTTAAAACCTTTAGCTTAGGCATTGATAAGATTTTCTGCAAACAGTAAATTTACAAAATTTCTGTACCCCGCAGGATAAAATGATAATCGAAGTAGAAGCACAAAAAAAAGCTTGCTTTTTAAAAGCAAGTAATGTAACATCAGGTTGAAATGTATTTAGTATAAAATGTAGTCTGGTTGTCAGGAAATACGAATGAATAAACTAATAAATTCAAACCTCTTTAGTAACACTGGAGACAGCTAAAACGGTCAAAAGTCACACCTTGTGGTTTTAATAGCTCAAAATGGGTAAAGTTCTCTAAGCATCGTTAAATAATTGCTGATGGCAGGTTGGACCTTGGGATGAAGCAAGTTTAAGTTAAATTATGTAATATTTTATCCCATATAACATTGTCAGGGTGTCCTAGAAAGTTTTCGTGGTTTAGGTTTCACTTTAGTGAAAAGAGGAAAGAGGAGATTCCATCCGACACTTTCATCGCGTAATGAAACTTTTTAAATGATGTTTAATATTTGTTCAGTTGGCTAGGCTTGAATGTAGTGAACTGATGATTTTTGCAGTGGAAAATAGAACGAAATTCTGTAGAATGGTGCATCCACAATTGTATACAGAAGGACTGCCCATATATACGTGATTGAAATTGTTTTTAAAACCGATAAACCGAAGCAGATATTTTTTAACGTTTTCAATCATACAAAAGAGGCTGCAAATTGAAAATTTGTTGCTGTTGAGATGAGATGAAACCAGAGGTGACCTAGTTAACTCAAACAGTTTGGGCCAAGAGGTCTTTTCCTGACCAACGTAATTTATTGTTAGTGCAGCCTTCTAAAGTTAATTTCGTTTAAATCATTAATTGCTCCAGGACGTTAATCTTAAGTCAAGTCTTAATCAGAGTGAACACATTGTTTATGGTCAGTGTCCTTAACAAAGATATCTCATGAATACCATTTGTTTAACCGGAATTCGGTAATTTAAGAAACATGAGCCATTTTCCACTCCCATTTATTTCAAGTAAAAGAAGAGAGATAATATTTTGCATTTGTGAAGATTTCCTTCCCATTTTGAGAAATAAAATAATGATGATGAAAACAAATAAATGGATGATGGTGATGGTGGTGCGCGGTGCAAGTGGAAATGATTATGACAAGCTTGTGTTTTGTGATGTATCGTCATTATTAAACTTCCCTTGCCTGAGTGCATATAATATTCAGTTAGTACAGGGGAAGTGGTAGTAGTAGAGTTGGTGTATAAGCAATTATGGAATTTTGTTTCGTAGTCATTTGAAATGGAAAAGCATTGTATTTCATGAAATGAACAAGCATTTGTTTTCATTTGAGTTCTTGATGTGAAAATGTAATAAAGTTGTTTTCTCAAATGTACAATAGACGATATTAAGTTAGATTATTTTCCTACATTATTACTACAACTGAAATCCCTTGTTTTGAAATGTAGGAGGAAAGTTGTTCCAAGGCATCATGAATGATATCAGGTTGGATATTAAGTCTTGAGACAAATTGGAATGAACTTGAGAGTGTAAATTGGCCCTATATATGTCACAAAGGGGTTTGAGACAAAAATAAACATCAATTTGGTTAGGACTTAAGAGTTGATTGTTTTTTTTTACGTCGTAGCTTCACTTTATTCAGACTTTTATAGGAGTCAAAAGTCAAAAGAATTTCTAAAATGTCTAACAAATGTCAACTATCTTTACAACAATAAAAACTACCGTTGTCCATCATTTGTCTAAAGGTCAGTCTACGCTGGTTAACCTTTTTCTAAAAGTAAGTCTGAGCCAAAACTGCAGTATAAAAGAGTGACCCATGATTTATGTATACTTTTAAAGGACAGGGAATTGCTAAGGACAAGCGTGTAAAACAAAATGTCACAGTACTTTTACGGCTTGCTGTCTCAATCGAGCTGTCGCTGTTTTAGTTAAGAGACAGAAATAAAAAGTGAAAGTGACACTACTTCTTCTCACACTTCCTCTTTCAGCCTCTCATCTCATGTTGTATAAGAACGTTGTAAGGACTAAAAAGATGAAAGAACTGGACATAGTAAAAAGTTCGTGGGTAGACTTAAGTGTTTTTTTGTCTTTGTCAATTTGATCTCTCGTAGGATACGAGGAATCGGCCTTGTACAAAGATTGTCTACGCCTTATCCAAGTTAACTTGGAGTTGAGGAAGACTTTAAGAATAAAAAAACAGCTCTTTGACCTTTTTTTGACAGAAATGAGGGGTAAAAGTTCGCACTGGAGTTTTTATCAATTTTTTATGCACTATAAAATAAAGCAGGATACTGGAATAGTTCTGACACAAAATGTACTTTGACCCGGATGTGTGTCGCTTGGGCTGTGTGTATGTACACACATTATGGACACACGCACTTCATTTTCTCTGTGAATGTTTCTTTGTGTGCCATTGCCTTTGTTTCTTTTACGATTCTAATGTATTAGATTTACGACTTAGATATCTTCAAAGGCTTTCTCCAAAGTCTGCTTTGATCCTCAGGAACCACAAAGAATCTCCCTGTGTGGTACTAGTGATACAGTTCAAAGGGATTTGGTGGGGACTACTGACTTGGTAGTAAAGTGAATGCAAGGAAGGAAGGAAAGACGAATGGAAGAAACGTATAAACGGAAGGAATTATGTACGCAGTTTTGTATGATGTTTTATGAGAAAAGGATAAATTAAAAATACGTTAATACTTTTACTCCAAATTGGTTTTGGAATCGTAGCTAATAAACCCAAACAAGCAGAAATTATATTCCTGTACCTAGACTGCGTTTTATTAGTAACCTTGTCGTGTTCCAGGGTATAAAATTTGTTGCCAAAACAGAAAATCCTGGAAGAATCTGGACAAAAGGCGAATATATCAAATCAGATAAATTCTTTTCAATTATGAACAATTAGGAAATGGGCCATAAAGAGTTACCACCATCAAGGCATACACACCAGCATACCCGTATATGCTTCTGTTCTTGCTTCAACTTTTAGTGCTAGAAAGTCTAAAAACTACCATACTACACTGAACTTGTTACAAAGAGTTTATACACAAAAAAAGTAAAGATGTAAATGGAAAGATAGTAAAGCTCTTCTTGTAAACATTACCTTCGACCCTGACTATATGTATGTCTGGTAAGAGTCGAAAAGCTGAAAGCTACACTACTTTTGTATTAGCTTGGTACTCTTTAAAGCAATAAGTCACAAAAGCCGAAAAGCCACCCGACTCTAGTGAATACCCGGATGTGAAAGCCATAACTTATTTTATGACCACGAGCAAGTGAAAAGGGTAATGGACATACTATAAACACGAACTCAAGTGCACTGAGTCCAGGCTTCGCTAAGATTTGGCAAATGATCTTACAAACTAATAAGCCTTCCTCACTTAATATTATTATATATTTCTATATGCAGTGTACTCAGCTATTAAACTGTTCTATTAGAAGGTCGATGATGTCGATGAACAGTTTTTTTTTATTTTTCAAAATATGAATCACCTACGGTCACTTCAGACACACACTCCACCCTAAAGTTGTTGAGTAATAGGAATCATTTTATTATTATGATTATATTTTGTGTACATAACGACTATGGGATCTTATTATGGGAATGCCCTCTTACTTGTGATGATGGTCTCAGAGAGTAAATACTATTGAGTTTTAGAGATTTTCTTTTCAGAGAAAGTAGATCCAAGAGTGGCGTCATACACGTACGAAAGTGAAATTGCGGTGATTCGTGCAAGAAACAAGTAAAACTGTTAGCCTATTTTTTTGAAGCTGTATCTAACTGCCAAATGCTTCCAATGGAGATAATAGTTGGTATAAACATTAACTTTAGTACGGGCAATCTGAAAGAAGCTTTAATGTTGTGTGTGTTAGGTAATGCCTTGGGAAAATATTTAAGGGTGAAGGCAGTCTTAGGGTTTTAAGGGGTTTGGACTCTTTTTCTTTGAGTTTGACGAAAATGACTAAAGCTATGTGAAAGTAATAGGTGAAAGTAGGGGAGAAAGTTCAGATGGAATTTTAACTAAGGAGGACGGAGGAGCATTGGGCTAATGATAATGAGGACTTTCTTTTGAATATAGTTGTTTTAATGTGTATATAGCGGTGCAAACGTTAGAAAGCTTTTTAAAAAGACTAGAACAGTGCGTTTCTTTAATTTTTATCTTAGAATGACACTTACTCATTCAACTTAAAAGAGTTTTTATTATGTACTATCTTGAGTATAAAAAGCAATATGAACCTGACATACAGCTACACTTTTGTGCTCCAGAATGCAATGAAAAAGGTTCCTTTTTTGTAATAATAG
The DNA here is from genome assembly GCA_034696425.1 of Isotoma viridis. Taxonomy (NCBI): domain Eukaryota; kingdom Metazoa; phylum Arthropoda; class Collembola; order Entomobryomorpha; family Isotomidae; genus Isotoma; species Isotoma viridis. The sequence continues at coordinate 9,421 of JAQGAA010001295.1, read as the reverse complement.
CATGAGTAAGTACAAGATTTGCTAGGTTATTTCAGAAAGTATTGCATATGGTCAATGAAATAGCTCAAAGAAATTATTGCATGACAAATAAAAATAAATTTCATAAGATGATCAAAAGAAAGAAGACATTTCCTAAAAATATTCCAGGTTTTATATGTTTTAAAGTTGAAATTATGAAATTGACATCTTTTGTTGAGTTTTATAGAATAAAAATGTGATATCAAGAAGTTTAAGGTTTTATTTACGGTGCAAACAAAAGGCTTATGGTAAAGACATATTCCAAACCACATAATATGCTGTATATCATAATCGTGTCTGGGTTTTCGTGTATGTTTGCTTAGAGTTCTTCAGAGTATATAGGATCACGCTTTTGAGAATAGTAGTAAGTAGTTTGGTTGGACCAAAAGCTGAAATTCGCATCGTAATTTCAAACTTTACGAGAGGAATGATTGCGTCTCTCTGGTCGTAGTACTTGTGCTTTTACACAACTGGGCTAGAGAGTTTGATAAGATCAAATCTCTGAGAAAGTTCTTCCGTTGCGTTATCCAAAGCAAGTGTTGTCAGGTCTAGTTCCTACTATTACGCCCTTTGTTTATTGGATCGTTATTCCGATTGAAATCTAGATGGCTAGTAGTAGAAGTAGTTGTGAGATTAGGTGAGACTTTTGATTGCAGAAAACGTATACTACAAAACTATTTCATTTATTATCCTGAGTAATCGATAACTATAGAAAGTGGTGGTGAGGGTGGTGGTCGCCATAGGAGTAGTGTAATAGCTAGTCCTACAAACTAGGTGCACTCTTATTAACCGATTTCTGTCCTGTACAGAGAAGATCTGTTTTGTTAGAACTGACGAAATCTAGAATCTGATCTCGGTCTCTCTCTCTCAAGATTCCTCAAAATGTGAAATGTTTACTTTGATCATTTATTTGTTTTCAGTCTGGAATTGAGTGATATTTGCCAAGCCTTCAACTTCCATTCCATACTGATGTAATAGTTATCCTCAGCAGCAAGTAAGTATTACTCCTGGCTTAAGTATAACTGGTGGTGCATGTAAGGTTCCGGAACACTGGTTGCTATTAGACGGACATGATGATATGGGTTATAACTTTTGCTACTCAAAACTAATACAACTAAAGGAAATTATATACACTTTAAAGTAATGGTACAGCCTTAAACTAATATTGTTATGTAAACTGTTTAAAGTGTTTCAAATACTTTTTTAAAAAGATCAAAATACCCAGGTTGGTTGTTTGCTATGTACTTAGAAGAAATAGCCTTCGATTTCAATTTTAGAATTATTACCTGTTTTGAGTTTTTCGTTAAACCTAAATTGGCAGAGTAAGTAATGGCAATGAAGATAATGTTTGTATTTTGAAGAGTTATTTCGTTAATAGCGTATGCGATTCTTGTACAATTTTTATAATTTTAATTTTTGAGCTTGAAAAGTCTAGAATGTCTGGAATTTATGAAATATTCTACTAATTTTTAAATTATCATAATCTTTGTACGTAACCGTGTGACTTTTATAATTATGTAAGAATTTAACTACACCAATTAAAAAAAGGTACACGCGAGGTAAAAAAAACTAATTGTATGAAACAGGCTACATGCTTTGCCAGTAATAATATTGCATTATATTTAATTAAGTAAATTAATTCTAAATTAATAAATTAGAATTAATACAGAGTTTTCCTGTTTGCGTTCTTCGAGAAACCCTTACTCGCGAACGAGTTAAAAAATCCATAAAACTATTTTGTATTTGTGTATAAGTTAGACTTAACTATAAGACCGTTTTTACATTTCACAAATACTGGAATCCAGCATTTTTTAATTAAAATAACAAAAATTTATAACTAAAAAGTAAAATTCAACTAATGATCTTTCATGCTAATTCCAAGTTTCTCAATTTCCTTTTTCTTAGAAAACAACCAAAATCTCTTCATAACGTCATAAGCATAATTTCTTCCTGCACTTGGACCATAGTTATTAATAAATGAAAAACAATTCAAAAAAATTTTATGAGTAATCCAAACAGCAGTTTCCTCTTCAACTCCAATAGAATTTATTCCTGCATTTGCATACTGTTCCGCTGTTGGAATAGCAAAATTCGGTTGAAATCTTGTCATTTTAGTAGAAACATATGCAGGATATTGATATTGAAAGATGATTCCTGATCCTTTGAATTCAATTGCAAGATCCCGAGTAAAACTCTGCATGTAAGCTTTCGAAGCAGCGTACAAAGTAAAGTATGGACAGCCATAAATTGACAGGCCAGAGCCCACGTTGATAATTGCACCTTTGCCCCTATCAACCATTCCTGGTAAAACTGTTCCGGTCATCATTGTCACGCCAAGGATATTAATATTGAGGATGTCACGCACAAAGTTTTTCTTTGCGAATACTTCGTCAAATCGAGTGGGTCTTTGGTAGGTCATGCCAACGTTGTTAATCAAAATTCCGATCTCTAAACTTTGTAATTTTGAAATTACTTCTGTGTATTTATCAATTTCTCCAGTAAAGTCCATTTCGATTAAGATTGTCTGGATTTCGAAATTTTTCTTCAGATCTTGTGAGCACTTTTGCAGTTTTTCGATTGATCTACTCACAAGTACAATGTTAATTCCTCGTTTGGCTAGTTCTGAACAGTAAGCTAGACCTATCCCGTCAGTTGCTCCTGTGACCACGGCCCATGACCCTAGGCTCTTTAGATCTAAGTTGTGAGATAATAGGCTTCTGATCCAGGTTTTGTGTATTGTGTTTATGATACATTTTATAATAGAATAGGCTGCAACTATGCTGAAATTTAGCCCAACAAACTCTAAAATGGTTAATTTGCATTTTACAGTTAGAAAAGTTACTATGAAATGGTGAGCGATTAATTGAAGATAAAATGCTAAAACCATTCTTGGTTTTCAGATTAAAATTTATTAAAAAGGCAGTTGAAAATGAGCTTAGGATTTTTCAATTTGACTTGTTCAACTAAAAAGACATACTGAATGAAATGGAAATCCACAAATACTGCTGAAATCATTTCAATTTTAAGTGTAAGCCTCAAAACAGATTCCAGAATTCCCATATTAATTAGCATGCAACAGAAGACAATTATCTCTTTTAATACCTGTGACGCACGTAGTTTAATTGTAATTTGTTTTAAATTAACTATAAAATTATATTGTTGTGAAATCTTAACACGATCAATGAGTTTTTACTGATCAGTAAAATTTTTATGAATTAATTTGGTTAAAATTCAAGATTTTATGAAAAGGAGGAATAAGATACCAGAAAATAATTATTAACAAAGAATGTAATCTATGGACTCGTACTAAGAGTCTAAGAGTGACCAAATTATAATTTCATGAAAAAATATTACCCAGCTTCTGTTGCGTGGGAATCTTCTCTTGATAGTTGAGTACATGCTTAGCGTTCGGTCAATTTCATAAGTTGTATTATTGTACAATTCTCCAGGCATGCAACAGCAGCGGTGGACTGGTAGGTAAATGCATAAACCAAACTACCTAATCCAAATTAAAGCACGCATGATGGGAAATTCCACGACTTGACATTGTGTAATTTTGAGCATTGGATAACACATACCTATTCAATTCTTAAATTTGGATAATTTTTGAAACTTTGCTAATCACAAAATATTTATATTCACAATTGTCGAATTCTATTGGAAAATATAAATACAAACTTATAAGATAACAACGGAGATGTTTGTGTGTATTCATGCTACTGAGAAAAAAGGTCAAGAGAGCTGCGTCTTATCCATAGCGTTTTTTCTGGAATGTTTCTCTGACAGAGCACTTAAAATTAGTTTCAGCTTAAACATATTCCCATCCAGCTTTTTGAGTATGTAGTAAACATTGAATCATATATAGTCATATCCTACCATTATCACCCGTATTAATTAACGCTCTCCCTCCCTTCCTTATATGTTTAAACGTTCATCTTCTTATGCACAAAGGTTCTGGCGATTTGTTGAACGTTAAGTAAAGGTACTTTTGTTGTATGGTAGCTTACGTAACTGTACAATAGGTACTTAAATTGAGAGATTTGTGACAAGAAAAAGTTGGCGAGTGAAACGACGGAGAAAGTCCTGCTCTCTGGTTTAATGAGCATCCCAATTTGAAGCTTTTTCGGGATTCAGTTAATTAACAACACTTACACATTGCGACTTGATTCTTTAATGTTTCCCCCATTTTCATTAAATCTCAAAGGAGCTGAGAAAGAGGTTCAACCAAAACATAATGTTGAACTCAAGGACATAAATACTGCTGTGTGTACCAAATGAAGCCTAAATATAGCAACAAGCATCTCTTCCCTGAAAAATATTATTGAAATTGAAATACATACTAATTTATTCTTAAGAAGTCACTCCTCTCCTTTGAACATTTCATTTTGTTTCATTACACTATCTCTAGGATGTACTTGAAGTTGTCATACACTTTCCCTTTGTTCATGAAATGTTCATATTTTAAATTAATTCGGCAGCCTTTGACAATAAAATAGGAGGATTCTTTAGGGACAGAGTGAAGTTCAGTAATGTTATTGTGTCGGATTGACAAAGCCAAAATGCTTAATTTATTAGCAATACCTACATTATCATTATATGTTTTAAACTTGGATAGTTGAAACATGTTATTAGCCATGAATAATAATTCTCAATTATTGCAGCGTAACCTTTTCGTAATTGTTTGGAAAATGGTCCGTAAAAGCTTGTTAACTTTAAATGCCACATTGTAATAAATGTGTATGTGTGACATATGTCACCTCTTGCTACTTTCATTGACAGAAGGGAAAGTAGTTGAGGGAGAAACGCATTTATTATTATTATGTCATTATATGCTACTGAAGTTATTCACTTACTAGAGAAAGGCCAGTACAGAGCCAATTGCGTCTACACATTCAACACTCAAACAGTGAGTTACTCATGTCTAGGAATAATTTAGATGTAAGATAAAAAGAGAAAGGAAATTGGCACTGACCTGAAGAATCTGGCATCGATGAGTGTCACACTTGGCATCATCCTCACAAGGTCGGTACATCCCCAGGGTTATACAGTTGATTAAAATGACAAGAATACTAATCCTCTCGAACCACGTGTTCATTTCATAGCAAATTTTTTAGTTAAGGAAAATATCATAATAATTTCATAGTAAAATAAAATAATAATATAATTTCTTTCATATTTTATTGGTGGTGGTACTATCTAGGTGGTATTTATTTTTTTGTATTATTTTCCTAAATTACCTGAAATTATAGATAATTCAGCTTGACACGGAATCCGAAATACCGAATGGCAATTTTATTTCATACAGACAACAGGAAAACACACCCGATGTATTATGAAATAAACAACACATGTAAACTCACACACGAACACTGACAAATTACATATCGTCATAATGATTGTAAAGTCCATTATTTACCATTTTAGGTTGTTATTTATCCTAATACCTACCAGTCAGCCTATTCCTCCGCAAATCAAATTAATGACATTATTGTTACCCGATACCTTTCATTTTTACACAGAGCTGTGCTTGTGCTTTGTCATTTCTGCCATTAATTTCATATGATTTCACCTTTTTCTGTCATTTTGCATGCAAACTGTCATGTTTACATCAAAATAAGCATAACGCAAATACAGGTTGGAGAAAGTACACGTGTATGAACTTTATTTATTTACTACGCAACATTTTAGATTTTAATCAATTTCATTTTAGCAAAGTTGGGCCATAAAAAATAAATAATAATAATTCTTTCATAATCCTTCAATGAAACGTTATAGGCCTGGACTGTCAGTCAATAAGCCATACCGTACCACAACTCACAACAACACCACAGTTTACCAGTTTTGACAAGCCTAGTGTAGTGAGAAATGAAATTTTACTCATTTAAGCTGACATAGGAAGTATTTATCAACGGAAAATTTCTAGATTAATTATCAATTTCCTTAAACAATATTTTGAAGGTATGAAACAAAAACAACTCCAAAACCTGGAACAGTTGTTTCATCGGCTGGGTAAATCAATATGTTATGGGTGAGTATATATATGGATATACAGTCAATATTTACTTTCCCTGCAAGAAAGTTAATCAATCATCCAAAACACCGTAAAATGCTCTTGCAACCTTACAGTATTTTATATATCTTTGTCGAAAGAAATATAAAACTCTTATAATATAATAATATTTGACCTCAATAATTGAATACGGTCAGAGAATGTCTGATGTGAAAGCATTTGCTCTCTGTGCATTTTTGTAACCTAATGGAACAAGCCCAGTGTACAAAATACATGATGGCTCGTTAGTATGCCTAAAGAGATCTCTTCCACCCGAGATCCTCTTCTAAGCTTACACAATTGTTAATTAATCTTGACAAATTAACTCTCGATTATCTCACAAATAACAAAACCAAATGAAAACATATCGGGTAATACAGACGTGGAAAGCCACTCTACTAAAAGGGGATTGAAGACAGTTGCATTTGTATTAGAAGTCTGGAAAGCATTATCGACTGCCATATGATATTGTGATACCCCCACCACTAACTGAGTATGAGGTTGTTGGGGTCATCATCCTATTTGCAAGCTTAGGAATCTGTTTGGAATTCAAATGGAATGATTTTGTGTGGCTTATTTCCCTACGTTCTGAAAGAGTATATGCTAGCTAAATCAGATATAGCGTTCCATAGGGTCATATTATGTAATAGAAGTAGAAAAGCAATATCCTTCTGATCAACTCTGTGGTCACTTAAATTAGGTTAGGTATTCAATGTATACGTGGCAAAATTACTAATTACATTCCGCATAGCTATGTCTTTTATTTCACATTGTTGTGTGTTATCAGCTACAAGGAATAACATAGTCATCGAGCTTTAGGTTTTTTAGTAAACAAAGTCAAAGGGAAAAGGTTAAATGCACTTTAAAATACTCATCTATAGTTTACTACTGCATCCATCTAATGAATTTTTCATGGTTTCACCTAAAATTAGTATAAATACAAAGGGAAAGTGTGCACCTGATGCAGTTTGCTATGCTGCAGTTTACGAATTAACTTATCTCTTTTATTATTAGTTTAGTTGTTTAGTACCACTGCCAAGAGCAGATATGTTCTTATTTACTGTATACTTGTTATTTACCCATTTCTATCTGGTAACTACCTGAATATTGTGTTTGTGGGACGGCAGTGAGAAGTGAAATAATGCATTTTATTTGTGTCGTCGTCGTCGTACATCAAAGCCACCGGCTTCTCGTATGGGAAATGTTTATACTTTTGTAAATAATTGCTATATATAGGTCTCTCGTGGGATACTTTCAACCAGGTTAGGTCGTAATCGTAAATGCAGGAGTGGAGAATCCTTGTAAAAACCTTAATTGGATTTTTATGACCTTTGCACCTGACCAAATATTTACTGACTACTGTACAACACACACCTTACCATACTTCACTGGCTATTTGGTTGTGTTTGTGTTCTTATGTCAAGTTTTATTGGTAGACCTTTCATTCTATTATTCCTCTCGACAGTAAAAACAATGAATTTATTGCCTTCCTTATTGTTACGGTGTAAAATATTCCATTGCGTTTTTTTGAGTTAGAAAAATGCTCTTGTTGTTATAAAGAATAAATTGCAATTTTATTATTGCACTTTTTTCAGTGATGCCTACTAGCGGAAATTTAGTTGGCAGTGGGGGAATTTTAAGGTCTAAATTAATATTTTAAAAAAGAGATTTTAAAATGCCTAAAGAAAAAATGATAAAGGAGACAAAAGACGTAATCCATCTTTGTCCATGAAATTCAGATTTATTTTGAGATTTTCGTTTGATACTAGAATGAAATATGAAAAAATGTATCTACTTTATAAAAGGACCAAAGGCAATGCGTCCTTGTTTGTTTCTCTTTGTAGATATAAACGTCCTAGAAAGCATGACAAGTTTGAAGCTAATTTATAACAAAACGCCTACACACACTTGTAATAATACTTTAAGTTTAAGAAGACTTTGTGAATTGTAGTATATAAAAGCACTTTACTAAATCACGGTCGAGTGTTATATAGTGTGAGTATATCTTATGTGGCAGTGTGGTTATTTAAAGGGAAATTCTCAGTGTCATTTATTTCCATATGGATACTGAAAAATGATTGTGTACAAGTTGCGTTACGCTAGAGAATTCAACTCATTTTTTTAAATTTTATGGAACTGTAGTTTTAATTTAAAAAATATAAATTACAATTTGGCAAAAATAAAAAATCTGGGCTAGTAGGGATGTTCACTTTGACAATAGTTTTTATCGTTTTCCTTTCAATTAGAGAAATTTTACGCTTATCTTAAGCAGTTAGTGTTCGTATGAACAGCCCTTACTAAAACAACCTAAGTTTCTTCTTTGAAGTAACCATTACAAAGTACTTTCTTCAAATAAGCTTTCACTTCAGTTTTAGACACATTTGAGAATAAAGTGAATCTATATGTAAAGAATGCAAGGTTGAGATTGTATATTCAAATTATCAAAACTTCTGAAGAAAATTATACGTTTAAAATTGCGGAGGGAGGTAATTTACGAAGGTTTAAATATACAGGAAAGTCGCACGTGTCCAAAATCAATCTAACCTTTTTGGCCTCTAGTTCACTTGAAACTTCAAAACAGAGTTAGTTTTACAGGAGAAAGCTCTCGTCAATCATGAGAAACATGTTGCATAGCATGTTAAAATATAAAGTAAATCTGCATTTTTTAATACCACATGGTAAAATGAAAAGGTAAAAACAAATTCTATTACTATGTCAGGTTTTATAAATCTACCTAGTTTAATTACTTGCCTCAAAAGTTACGCCTGAAGCCTTTATGTTTTGAGTTACATACTTTTGGTTTAAATTTGTCCATATTCAACTCAGATTTCTCTGTAGGGAGTCATTTCAAACGTTTATTATTATGTGGACGAAGTCATGAGCAGGTTTTCAAATATTATATCCCTTTATGGTTAGTCTTAATTTCTCCTTACCTAAAGGCATAAAATGAACCAAAATGACTGAAGACTTATGAATTTTGACATTCAGCATATTCTGTATGTAATAATATGATGGATTCTGATGGTAATTTTTGCCTTCTTTGAGTCTAATTTAGTTAGTATTTATAGAAATGGTAGTCCCGTTAGTAGTAGTAGTAGTAGTAGTAGTAGTCGTAGTAATCGTGCTCAGGGTAGGGATTCAATATGTACTTACGCAAATGCTGAGCAAAATTTTTGCCTAAGTTACGCAAAACCTCATTCAATAAAACCACATTTTAGGAATTTGCTCAGCGTTCACTTAGGAACGAATTTGAAAAAATCGTATTCAATAAGTTTTTACTTTTGCCTAAAGATAAGCCAAGTCTGAGTTAGTTTATCTTTTGCCTATCTTAAAAATCAATGCATCAAGGGAACG
>JAQGAA010001294.1:0-16325 GCA_034696425.1 Isotoma viridis | reverse complement strand
GGTGTATAATTTCCCAACGAATATCCACAGACTTGAATAGTACAAGTTTCATTAAGTGTTCCATTTGCAATTACAACGGATCCAATGTTTTGACGAATTCTTTCAAAAATATATTGACCAAGGAGTCTTTTCTCGTATATAATTATTTCGTATACAAATGGTTCAACTCTTACGTCCACTTTCATCAGACCACAATATGCTCCTTCTCCAGATAAAGAATTTATATTTTCTTTTGTATGATATATGTTTTGAGGAATGACACACTCAATTTGGTTTATTAGCAGAGCAAAGTTAAAAAGATTTATTTGTAGAAAATATACATTTAATCGAAAGTGTAACATTTTGCAATAAAAAAATTATTTAAATAATTAATCAAATAAAATAGAATGAAAGAGTATACAGTAAACGGAACGGATAATCGTTGATTATTTGTTGAAAAAATGCATTTGTCAAGGATATTATACACTGTTTAAATTTACTCAGTGGGATTTCAACTGTCAACCTTGTGCAATTGAATTTATGAAATAGTTGGATTTTTGTTAATGTGGAATTTACTAATGCCATTCATAATCTGTGATTTCAGCAAGGGTTTTGTTCCCGTAATCATGTCCATGTTAAACTGAATAATATTGATGTGTATTCACTTATGTTGATAGAGTTTATTGAACTAACGTTAGATGATAATCTACTTATCGTGTGATTTAATTGTACAAAAGTTATCATTAAGTCTAACATTTTATTAAATATTTAACTAAGCGCTGGCATTAAAGCATAGGACTAATAATTAATTCATCATTAAATGGAAGAGTCAAATCAAATCATTAAACAATTTGCCAATAATTGGTTATGCTGGTTTGTGCAGGTTCAAATGATACTCATTGTTTTTGTTTGTGTTTACACCTAAATGTAATATGATGTTGATAATTAGTTAGTCAATTACTTTTAGAGATAAGATTAAAGTTTATCTGTATTTACATCTGCTTATTATTAAGTATTTGAATGCTACTTTATTCGAGCAATACCGTCTCTGTCTAAGGGTATAAACTCCAACCTCTCTATCTATCTTCCACTAGTATTTTCAGATTTCACAGTAACCTCTGACCAGGTGACCATAGAGGTCATTTTCGTCTATTATTTTTACTTTTTCATAAATTGTGTTTAAGAACAACATCAACATTGAATAGCATATAAAAACGGTTGACTTAAGTATGATTTGGTATAAAATTAAATACCTGACTTTGCAAAGAATTCATATGAAGCTTATCTTTATAAAAACACTTAAAATCTCATATAATACATGGCATTGTTTTCACATCATACGTCATTCCCCATTTATTACATCAGTACAAGCATAACATTACAAAAATTAAATACTTTTTGCGATATAATACATTCTCATTGAATTAAAATATGACATGGATAGATTAAGCGACTAATAATTAAGAAATAAGAGGATCATATGTACTCTTATCACACTGAGTTCGGAAGATTCCAGTGAACTCATTATACCTTGTGCCAAGATGCCATCCAGGTTTAATTTTGCACTTACACAACGCCCCTTCATACGATGCTGGTCCAGCAGCCCACTTTTGACCTGTTAGATCCGCCCATTTAATCCTCATGGTGAAAGCTGGAGCTCGTGCCTTGATTGCTTGAGGACTACCGATGTCATAAACTGGTCCTGGTGAACGGAACGGGATTTTGGATTTCCTATCCCCCTTAAGAGTCACTTCAGCAGCGGCAAGCTTGTGAGGAATCTTTGGTCCGATTGTTGTAGGTAATTGGTAAGTATTTGGAGCAGGTACGACCTTCTTACCGTAAATGGGAGTCCGATCTCCGAAAATGAAGGCTGGGGCTCGTCTCTTGTACTTTTCTGGAGGTGGGACGTCATATATATTGGGAGCAGGGCATACTTTCTTGTTGATTATTGGAGTTTTGACTCTTAAAGTGTATTGAAAACCCAAATCTCTGCCATTGGCTTTCCATCCTTTCTCGACAAGGTAGTTTCCTGCACCGGGTCCAATATTCCGGGTTAGAAAGGATGAGCCTAGTTTTAGTCCCATGGAGTAAGATGGCTGGATACGGTGAGTGAGGGCATGTCGCTTTATACCAACTAAGCCTGGTAAGGTGTATCCTGCAGGGCCTGGTCCTCGGTCGTAGAATGAAAGCTTGGGAGGGTTGTACGGGTCAGGATTTTGTTCTGCCATGGTTTTAACTATGGTAGTACAACTGAACTGACTGACTGCCTAGGGTATAATAGTTAGGTGTGAGATTGGGGCTTTGATTTAATTGATGTGGATTTGTTTGGGGAGATAGAAATGTGGAATGTTGTTTGTGAGTGAGTCTTACGTATTTGAGGTAATACAAAATAGTTACTCATTGCTATGCTGTTGTCACAGGTACAATTGGTACTTTGTAAAATCAAAAGAGAATTTTATACACCCAACCTTAGAGTGTCATAAGTCATAAAAATAATGTTCTATGATTTTAATACCACCATCACCCCTTTAACCCCACCCTCTCCGACAAGTCCCTGCTGACTCTGAAACGAGTAAAATTTCAGTTTTAATGTTATTTAAGTATGAATGATTTAGAACGTGTGTTTGATGCTTAAGAATAATAAATGAAATTGGAAAATTTAACTTTAGAATTTATTTTGGTTTGTATTACCATTACTTAGTAAAATAAAATCAGTATGGAAAACTACAGTCAGCATAGTAGAAATTTTGGTTAATATTCAGGCATTGATATGTTCCATTATGACAATAAGTGATAAGGTGATAACTGTCTGGTCCCAAGAATTCATATGCAATTTGTTAACTTAGAGATCTTTAATGTGCTTTTGAGGTACTCATAATTTTCCATGTTTCATGTACCACCGGAAGTTAAATCATTACAGCTAAGCTAGCCGTGCAAGTGTACACCTGTTTCAAACACATGGCTTATAAAAGTATTGGGGCATTCTCGATAAAGTTGAATATCCTGTTGACTGTTGAGAGAATCATCATCAGAGATTAAATCAATATACTAGTCATTTGTAGAGATTAATTTTATTGGTTCAAACAACTGAAGTTATTTGTTACCACAAGTTTTTGTAATAATTATCAAAAAGCATTTTTACTCATAAGCTTCTTAATTTGCACACTACAGGATTTCGAATAATTCAAAATCAAAAATAATTATTAACCGAGCAAGGCTAATTGTTCTGAATAACCGGAAGCATCAGTATGTAAATAAAATGTACCAACCCCTTTTTTATCCAGAACCCTGAACTAAATCAATTGAATAGATGATCAATCATAATAAACTGGGCTAAAAAGTGAGGCTGTTTTTATATTATCATTTATCCGGTTTTTAATCTTTTAACTCAAAACGATTATAATTAATAAATTAAAATAGATAATAGATATACCAGCTTCTGAGCAAGCTCGTACACATAGACGAAAAAAATTATCACTCTTCGGTGATTGGAAAGTAAAATTCTGCAAAAAAATGTGAATAACGCGTAATCATTATATCCTTGAAAACATACTAATGGTTTTATTAAATAAATATAGACTTATTGGCATTAGCACGCACTAAAGTGTAATTTAAATTAACATTGATAATCGTGTGCAATTCTTATCTTTGTAATTACTTAATGTTATTAAATTATCTCGTAAATCCTTGAAAAGTTAAATTATATAGATTAATAATTACTTTATAAAGCCTCGTTAGCAATTTGTTAAACACTTAAGTTGTGCACTTCTCCAGGATCTCTCACGTTCTTTACTAATTGAATTTTCATAATAAAAAAAATAATGGCCACAAGAAAAATCATAATTTTTTCTTTGGTGATAGGTGTTTTTGCATTTTGTGCAAGTGCCTTGCCAGCAAAAAAATCCTATCCCCCACCACCAACTAAGCCGGGCCCAGAATATTGTAACTTATAAAATATATTTGTATTTTTTTGCAAATATTTAGTTCCATTCTGTATTTAAAAATCACTCTATGTATGTTTAGATGCAAACCGAGAAAGTCAAATGATAGTTCGAACGGATTTGTGTAATACGAACGTGTCAAGCGATACTCATTTCATAGATTCTGGAATCGCTGGAGAGAATTACCGTTGGCGAAACGGATTTGATGTCCATCCTGATCCTGCATTTAGTAAGAATAAAAGCATTTAGAAAAAGTTACCTTTACAAACTTAATTTAGCATAAAACTGTCTAAATTTTTTTATTACGTATCAAGCTCAAGAAGAGTACAACACAATTAATAATGCTTTGTACGAACTGAGCCAACATGTTTGCATTCGGTTCGGCATTTATCCTCAAGACTCCCAACCGAGTGGGGATTATGTGTTTATCAAACGCGGTGATGACAACAGTGGTTGCAATGCTTATGTTGGACGACTTGGTAAATCAAAAAAAAATGTAAATTTCCTTAAACTCAAAATATAATTTTTATTCTTTTTTGTTTATCCTATCGGGTCTGATGTTTTATTTGGAACAAAAAAGGAGGAAGACAAGTATTTTGACACACTAACTATACTTTAATAGACATTTAATTGATTAAATGTATCAATATATCATTATTGTTTAGGAAATGAATCTTCAATACAACGGATGCATTTACACAGGAACAATTATGCACGAAGCTATTCATGCACTAGGATTTTTTCATGAACAGTCAAGACCAGATAGGGATGATTTTGTTAACATTCATTGGGAGAATATTGTCCCTGGTGAGTGATTTTAAATCAAACTATTTTTTAAATTAAACTATTTTTATTAATTGATATTATATTGGAGTACATCAATAATTTTTATTTCTTATCAGAATTTCAATTTGCCTTCGACAAGTATGATGACTCACTGACATTTAGTGTGCCGTATGACCAACATTCAATTATGCATTATAACTCGAAAGATTTCTCTGTAAATGGAGCAGAGACTATTACTGCTAAGGTTTGTGATATCTAGATTTATTGTGAAATTATGAAATGATGATTGAATGAATTTTTAATTTTTTAAATTTCTTTTAGAATGGACAACCTTTAGGTTCAAATGGGCAATTGACTGGAGAGGATATTCAAAAATTAAGAAACATGTACAACTGTTAGAGCTTATTGAACTATTTTAAAAAGAGTTCTGGTGTTTAATAAAGAAAAATAAATTAAAAAAATAACTGAAACGCTTGTTTATTTATTAAGTATCATAATGAGGCTTTATGTGAGTCTTAGCATAACTGACTCCGTTTTTGTATTCCGAAAAAACAATTTTTCAAAAATATCTGTGGCTTCAGAAACTGCGGGTCGCAAATCCGGATTTTTATCCCAGCATCGTAGCATCAGAGCATATCTGAAATTTAAATTAATTAGAGCATAATTTGCATTTTTTTCTAAGAGAATAGAGTTCATGGAAATTAAAATTCCACATAACCGTCAGGAATTCTAATCTAATATGCATATTATGTGCACGCTAAAAGCCATACAAACCAAAGTTTCTAAGTTAAAATAAATAGTAAGTTACATTTCAGGTGTTGCATATGAAGGGATACTTAATCTGCATCCACTTTGAAGGAAACTAAAAATTTCACTGACTCCTTTCTCAGGATAAGGTTCACTTCCAAGATTAAATATTTCCCATAAGGTAACTGCATAAGCCCAAACCTCAGATCTGGCTGAGTACTTGTTGTCTGTCATGCACTCTAATGCAATCCATTTGAACGGTACTGGATCCTAATAAACGATTTATTATTAAACATAAGAAATCGTAATCTTTAAACTGTTTTTAAATATTACAATGTCCATTTACCTTCCCAGTCTTCTCGTACTCGCATCTATCGTACAATTTTCGGGATAACCCGAAATCACAGATTTTAGCTGTAAGGTATTCTGACAATAAAATGTTCCTTGTTGCAAGGTCAATATGCAAAACCTAGTATAAATGGCTTTTAAGTTAAAACGCAAAACCTTAGAGATTGAACACAGTACAAGGTACAATTAATATAAACCATGTTTTACCCGTACATTTCGTTTGCATAAGTAATTCATCCCTGATGCAATATCTCTGGCCCATTTTAACAAATTCAAGAAAAGAGGAGAACCAATCTCAGATGTGATTCTATGATTAAGAGTCGTATTAGTCGCATATAATGTTCCATCTAGACAAGAAGAATGGTATTTTAAGTTTGTAATGAATTCTACCTTGTAATTGATGTTTTGTCAACTTTAGAAAAACCAGCTTCTGCATTGTGATCAAGCTGATAGTATCCTTCTTTCTTTGGGGTAGTGTTTAAGTCAATGGTTATCTGTGAATGTTTCCGAAGTGTTTCTTGCTGGATTACCAAATGCTTTTTTAGGCTTCCTGCACAACAAAATTCCATAACAGATAAAACTTCACCTGAAATTAGTCAAAATTTTATATTATTACTTAAATTTGAAAGTGAAAACATTAAGTCAAGAATTTTTTTCATTGAATTTATTTATGAATTACCTCGTTTAAGGTTTACAGTACAAGCTCCAATAAACTCAACAATATTGGGATGAAAGCCTACATAGGAAATCACTTTAATTTCATTAATTAAAGCCTTCAAGTCTTCTTTTGTTGGTGAAAGCGGATTTAATGTTTTAATTGCTACATCTCTGGAAACTGCTATACCATCTGGGGTAATGGATTTCAGCTTTGCTTTGTAAACTTCGCCGAATACTCCATTGCCAATTTTAGAATCAGGATTCTTAGGGTCTATGAAAAATTAAACTGATAATCATACTAATATTAAGGAGATGCTGTTATCAACCAATACTCCTCCGAAACGGTAATAAGAGCTACAGCCAAGTGCAATAATTCATTTGAAAGAGGGGAAAAATTCTAGATCAAAAAACAAATTTCATGACTCTATGTCACCCCCACTTCCCCCTGCAGGGTCCTACATTCCCCATAGACAAAGGTCAAATTTTGGTCTATTATCAACGAGTTACATATCATTCGATTTGTCTCAGCGAGAAAAACATTTCTTATGCTTAAGTTTTTGACCTGTTGCCTTCAAGTCAAAAGTAATGATGCTTTGAAGTTTTCAAACTTTTTGACCTATGACCTTTTCATTGTCACATATAGCTATGATACATGTTCTATGATCGTTTTGACGAGACGAACATTTCATGTACCAAGCTTTTTGACTTTAGACCTTCAGGTAAAAAGGTACGAATTACTAACCAAATTTTTCTCTTTGTACTATTATGAGACAAAAATGATGATTACAGTAAAAATATCACATTGTGAATCAAGTAGTATTGTGGCGGAAAGGTAGGGTTGCAGATCCTGACTGCGGTTAGAAGTTTGGTTCCCAGTGGGACTTATTTATTTGCATTCTTGGAATTTTTATTCTTCACTGTTTATTGAGATTTTTATACATAAAATGGTTCGTCAATAAATCACGGCCCTTAAAGGTAACTTTTTAAGTACCCCAATTGTAACTTTATAGAGAAACACTAGTTTTGAATTCTGTTTACAACTAAGGGTTCTAAATGACTGCTAGAGGTTATTTATGAAATGATATTAAGGCTCCGGGGCCGTACCCTTAAAGGGACTTATTGTAACTTTGTACAGAAACAATATTTTTTAATTATGTTTTTGACTATGGGTTCTTGACTCCTGAGGACTTTATAAGTCGATTAAAGGTTAGCTTAGATTAGAATGTCCTAATTTAATTTTAAAACATTAAGGTACTTACGATACTAGACTCAAGCCCGTTCTACGAACGGGATGAATCCATCGATAAGTAATGACCTTTGACCTCGGAGGTAATTAAAATCGGATGGTAAAACTTGCTAGCTGTGAGCTGTCTGTAAAAAATTACCGAGTCTAGTTTAATATGTTCACGCAGATATTCTAGAGTTTTATGATAGCCTTGCTACAATTCTAAAACGGATAATGCTTTTTGCCACAACAAATAAATCAAATAATAAAAGTTTCACAAATGCGTCGTATCTTAATTTAAAATGGCATTTATCCCAAGTCAAATGTGACAAAAGCGGATGAATATTTTCAGTTAAAATGGATAAGAATAGCTTACAAATTAATTAATTTTATATCAAAATTCTCGTTACCCCAATCAAGTCTCTTTCTATTTATCTCAAATTCTGAATTGTAGGGTAAGCGCAAAGCGCTGTTACATGCTGCGGTTGTAATATTATTTAGGGGAATTCCTCCATCGTCCTGGACATTTTCATTTTCCTCATTAGGATCTGGATCAGTTTGTTTAACACCATCAAGAAATTCTTGTACTTCTTCGTCAGTTAAATTTATTTTAGAACGGTTTCGGATTTTTATGAAAATGAAGATCACTACAGGTATAATTATAACTGATCCACCACCTCCACCAACGATGGCTAAAATTAAAATAAATTAGTATGCAACTTTTGAATTTGATTTCCAAATGCTGTATTTTTACATGTTACGACAGGGTTTTATGAAGCCCAAGGTTTCGTTGAAAAAAAGCAAATTATATATTAAATTACTTAAAAAATCTACTACTCACCCACGGTTGTTGTGTAAAAAGGCTGTTCGGTGGTGGTAGTAGGATAAGTGGTAGAAGGTGGTTCAGTCGGGATGGAACGATCAGTGCTAGAACGTGGTTCAGTCGGGCTAGAAGGATAAGTGGTGGAAGGTGTTTCAGTCGGGGCAGAAGGATAAGTGGTAGAAGGTGGTTCAGTCGGGGTGGTAGTAGGATTGCACTCACAATAAAACTCATCACCCGCTTTATGATAACTTAATGGCTAAAAGAAAAATGTTAACAATGATGTTTTGTTTCAAAAGTTTGAAATGTAACTAAATTGAATTTACGGGCTCCTTACGACTTACAATGGAAGAAGCACTCCCCGTATATTCAAACGTTTTAAATTCTGAAAAATGTTCTCCACTAATGATGGCTAAAATTAAAATAAATGAGTATGCAACTTTTGAATTTGATTTCGAAATGCTGTCTTTTTACATGTTACGACTGGGTTTTTTAAGCCCAAGGTTTCGTTGAAAAAGGCAAATTTTATATTAAATTACTTAAAAAATCTACTACTCACCCGCGGTGGTTATGTAAAAAGGCTGTTCGGTGGTGGTGGTGGTAGAAGGTGGTTCAATCGTGGTGGTAGGGTGACTGGTAGAAGTTAGTTCAGTCGGGATGGAACGATCAGTTGTAGAAGGTGGTTCAGTCGGGATGGAAGGATCAGTGGTAGAAGGTGGTTCAGTCGTGGTGGTAGGGTGACTGGTAGAAGTTAGTTCAGTCGGGATGGAACGATCAGTGGTAGAAGGTGGTTCAGTCGAGATGGAAGGATCAGTGGTAGAAGGTGGTTCAGTCGGGATGGAACGATCAGTTGTAGAAGGTGGTTCAGTCGGGATGGAAGGATAAGTGGTGGAAGGTGGTTCAGTCGGGATGGAACGATCAGTTGTAGAAGGTGGTTCAGTCGGGATGGAACGATCAGTGGTAGAACGTGGTTCAGTCGGAATGGAACGATCAGTGGTAGAACGTGGTTCAGTCGGGATGGAACGATCAGTGGTAGAACGTGGTTCAGTCGGGATGGAACGATCAGTGCTAGAACGTGGTTCAGTCGGGCTAGAAGGATAAGTGGTGGAAGGTGTTTCAGTCGGGGTAGAAGGTGGTTCAGTCGAGGTGGTAGTAGGATTGCACTCACAATAAAACTCCTCACCCGCTTTATGATAACTTAATGGCTAAAAGAAAAATGTTAACAATGATGTTTTGTTTCAAAAGTTTGAATTATTACTAAATTGAATTGACGGGCTCCTTGCGACTTACAATGGAAGAAGCACTCCCCGTATATTCAAACGTTTTAAATTCTGAAAAATGTTCGGGTAAAATTAAAATCAATTAGTATGCAACTTTTGAATTTGATTTCCAAATGCTGTATTTTTACATGTTACGACTGGGTTTTATAGGCCCAAGGTTTCGTTGAAAAAAGCAAATTATATATAAATTACTTAAAAAATCTACTACTCACCCTTGGTTGCTGTGTCAAAAGGCTGTTCGGTGGTGGTGGTAGTATAACTGGTAGAAGGTGGTTCAGTCGGGATGGAAGGATAAGGTGATTTAGTCGGGGTGGTAGGATTATTGGTAGGATTGCAGTCACAATAAAATTCCTCACCCGCTATATGATAACTTAATGGCTAAAAGAAAATTGTCAGCAATGGTATTTTATAATCCAAAAAATTCAAATGTAACTATATTGAATTTACGGACTCTTTACAACTTACAATGGAAGAAGCACTCTCCGTATATTCAAACGTTTTAAAATCTGAAAAAGGTTCTCTTAAAAATCCGTTATTAGTTTGAGTGACAACGCATCCTGGAATTACGTAAAGAGATTTAATTGCAGTTGAGTGTTGTGTCTTGTGAGAGCCTTGATTGTAGAGATTAATTCCATCATAAAAACATTCTTGGCAGTGATTTTCTTCAAATAATACGGCACAAAGTTTATTTCCATCTTTATAATTGGCCTGTGGTATTGTTTTTGTGTAACATTCCACTAGGCTACAGTTTGATCTATTTTTCTAAATTAATGAAAACCTTAAGTTGGTTTTAAATTATTCATTCCAATCCGTCAAATATAATTCTTTAAATATTAAACTGTAGTAGGGTTATAAATATAAATACTTACATCGCATCCACAACTTACTGAAGAGATTTCAAAAGAATACTAAAAAGTTTAAAAAACACTCGTTGGCTTTTTTTATGTTTAAATGATTAAGATGATACCGATGATGATTTACAGCTTCCTTAAGAAAAATAGACCTACCTGTCCAAAATCGGGTTTGACATAACGCCACTCCGACTCTGAAAAAAACTGACAATGGCCATTAGGGGTAAAATTATCATTTCCGAATGAAATCCCACATATTTCAATAACACAGGTTCCATTTAATGT
Organism: Isotoma viridis; assembly: GCA_034696425.1. Taxonomy (NCBI): domain Eukaryota; kingdom Metazoa; phylum Arthropoda; class Collembola; order Entomobryomorpha; family Isotomidae; genus Isotoma; species Isotoma viridis. The sequence continues at coordinate 5,406 of JAQGAA010001294.1, read as the reverse complement.
ACCATCAGCAATTACATGGTATTTAGTCCTGTTGTGCAAAAAATCGAATTCGGATTCACTCAGGATTTTCTTTTCCAATATGGGTACATTGTATTCTTGGTTATCTACTCTAAGCTGACCACAATATGCTCCTTCACCCGGCACAGAATTTGAAGTACCTTCTGTAGGAGATAGTGTCTGAAGAATGGAACACTCCAAATAATTTACTAGTGCAAGAAATAAAAATAAGGGATTTAGTTGCAGAAAACATGTAAAAAAGTAAAATGGAAAGTCCAACATTTTTTATAACTCAAAAAAACTTTTTTTACACATGAAATATCAAACATGAAACTCGTGAAAATATAATGTTTGTGTGGAATATTTTTTATGGTAATATAGATTCAGTGTGATTTCAAATTTGTAAATGTTACAACAATTAAATTTTATTTATGAAATATATGCATTTTGGTGTGTAAAAAATTTGTTTTGGGATTTATAATTTACAACTTTAGACAGTTCCTTCAAAGAATCATTTCCGTTTTGAATTTATTATTATTTAATCATTTTTAAAACAGGTAAATAGAATCATTGTGTAGTAATCCTTTTAAAACATTTCTATTTGACGAAACTTGTTGTAATGAAACCTAAAATTAAGCCTCAATGGAGTATTATTGATTAAACACATTAGTACACATATAACATTAATATCGGTAACAAACAGTTTTTCAGTATCAATTGTGGTTGTATGCGGAATTTTCATATTGAAATTGAAATTATTCATTGTTTTTATTTTTGTTTACATTAGAAATGCATGCGTCAAGTGATGAACATAATATTTATTGAGGGATTATAATGCTTTAGCTTTATCATTAAATTTTCTCTACTAGTAATGCCGTGTATTAAAATGCATATTATCCGTTCATCCGTACAACTTCACACATATCTCATTTTTGATAAGTTTAGTGGGAGTTTTTTCAAAACATTAATAACAATCTATATTTAATTTAATTTGAAGATTTCAATAGCATTAACTACGCAAACAAAATAATATAATGATTTTGTCGTGATTACAGTTAAGAGTATACTTTATGAATAAAAAATTAATTGATAATTTTCCGTTTAAATGAATTATGTTCAATTGATTTAGGTACAACTAATAAAATAGAGTATTATTTTGTATAATGCGTTCATTTATGATATAGCTTAAATTTTAAAATTATTAATAGTAATTAGCCATTAGCCCCTTGAGCACGTAAAAGTTAATTTCATACTTCGTACTATTAATTGGACGGAATACATACGACAAATACGACTTGGGTGAATCACTTACATTTGCAATGAAACTCGTCACCATCCTTATGATAATTTGATAACTAAAAAGTTCCAAATTATTTCAAGAAATAAATGAATTTGAATGTCAAATCTTATAAATTATTTTATATAAAATAACTTACAATAGACGAGTTGCTCTTGGAATATTTAAATGTTTTGGAATCTGGAATATTTCTGTCGAGATATCCGTACATAGTTTGAGTGACAATGCATCCTGGTACTACGTAGAGGGACTTAATTGCGGTGGAGTGTCGTGTTTCAAAGAAACCGTTGTTACTCAGTTTAATTCCATCGTAAAAACAATCTTGGCAATTGGTTTCTTGGTATAAAACTGCACATTTTTCATTTTCTTCTCCTGGAGGAACTTCTATTTCTTTTGTACTGCATTCCTCTGCGTTACAGTTTGGTCGGTTTTTCTGAATTAAAAAGAACGATTTGATGCTTAAAAATTATACAATTCATTTAAAATTCATATTCGCATTCGAAAAATTCGTCTTACGTCGCATCCACAACCGATTGAAGATATCTCAAATTTTGTCTAAAATAACCAAAAGAAATAGTTTTATTGGACGCTAGCTTTGGAATTCGAACTGGAAGCATGAATTTGTTTGCTAAAATTGTATTTAGACAAGGAAACCGTATTTCATAAATGAGTTAAAAACATTTCTTTTGTACTGCATTCCTCTGCGTTACAGTTTGGTCGGTTTTTCTGAATTAAAAAGAACGATTTGATGCTTAAAAATTATACAATTCATTTAAAATTCATATTCGCATTCGAAAAATTCGTCTTACGTCGCATCCACAACCGATTGAAGATATCTCAAATTTTGTCTAAAATAACCAAAAGAAATAGTTTTATTGGACGCTAGCTTTGGAATTCGAACTGGAAGCATGAATTTGTTTGCTAAAATTGTATTTAGACAAGGAAACCGTATTTCATAAATGAGTTAAAAACCAATTGAATTAAATGCTTTCGAGTGTGATACCATTTTCAAGCACTTAATGCAAATAAACCCTACCTGACCAGAAGCTGGTTGTACAGAATGCCATTCCGGTTTTGAAAAATACTGACATTCCCCATGTTGTGGTGGAGAATTTCCCGAAGAAAATCCACAAACTTGGACGATACATGTTTCATTTAATGTACCATCTGTAGAAACATCTAATTCGATGTTTTGGTATATAAGACCATACATAAATTCACTAATGAAATCGTTTTCATATATTGAAACCTCGTATTGGAATGGCTCCTCAGGGATTTTTATTTTCATGTCACCACAAAGTGTTTTTAATGAAGTTGTTTCAAAATCTCCCTTTATATTAAATGACTGAGGGATAGCACATTGAGAAATCGCAGTTGTTAGGAATAGAACTGATAGTTTTAAGAGCTGAACATTTTGAAATTGGAAATGCAACATTTTGAAAAATAAATCTGTATAGACTTAAAAAGTTTAGCGTCAATGTACTACTGACTGAAAATGCTAAATATCACAAAATCAAGTGAAACAAAGTTAATTTAGTAAAAAAAAAAGTTGTTTAATAAATTGTCATTTAAAAAATTTGCTTTTTATATTTTATCTTCTGTCTAAAATGACTAATATGTTCATAAATTTTTTTGTGTTTTACAAACATTTCCGTATTAAATATTTGTTTCCCAATATTGAGAACACTTTTAATAATATTGAATTACTCAAATTTAACTTCATTAAAGTGATAACAACAATTTACAAATCTATGACTCAAAGTATATCAAGCAGCTTGATAACAACAACAGTAGCAGTTATTGTACAATGTAATGATTCATTCATTGATATTTGATAGTTTTAGTTAGAGAGTAATCACTTTGAGGATAATTAAATTTTTTAAAAATGAGATAAAAATATGTTGTTGTTAGCTTTTGTAATTTGTTTTAGTAAGATTAACCGTTTTAAATAATAAGTCAACTTTCATAATACTTAATTCTCTTGAGTTTTGTATAATTTTACATTCTGAAAAAATATTTTGAGAAGATTTTTTTGTATGCTGACTATAAAATAAAAAAAGTCCCCTTGTAATAATTAAATGTAGAAAATGGATGAAATGAAATACGGATTTTAAAAGTGAATAGAAATAGAAGATGCCTCACTACTAATCTTTTAAATTTTCTCTTGGGTCCTTTATTCTACCCATGAACCGTTTATCCAACACAAACACTTAATAAAGAGTAACTTATAATCAAAAGTAAAAGTCAGTATCATTAATCTTTTATTTTTTTACTAAAAGTTCTGTCACAATGTATTCTTTTCTTAAATTATGACCATGTAAATTTGTTCAATATACTTAACATTAATTAATTAATTAATTAATCTTCTTTCTAAGTTCAAATTCCAATTGTGAAATATATCAAAGAATTATTTGTGATTGAGAAGTGTCCTGAAGTTCCATACGACGAGCATCCTCCTTGAAGTTGGCATGAGAAGTTATTATTGGTATGGTTATCTGTGGAATGTTCCTTAAGGCGCCGCTTAACGGTCCAATTCTGGGGTAAATTTAACTGTAATGGTTTTAGGAGACCCCCCATTATTAGGGTTCCTTGTACAATTCTTTAAATGCATTTTTAAAGAATGCACAAAACGAAATTGTTCCCAACAATAGGTGCACACAACACCGTGTAATATTATATCATCGTGTGTTTCAGGTCTCGCCATTTTTATACAAGAATAGAATCAAAGTCCACTGTGGTATGTGAAGGTCCTCTTTCCTCTGGGAATGGCTGTACACGCTGTAAAAACAAAATATTATTAACTTTTTCAAATATTTAAAAAAAAAATTGCATTAGAAAATCTTCGCGAAATTGAGAAAACAAAATATTATATCCGAGAACAGGATAATTCATAGTTATAAAGATAACTGAAAAGAAATTGATATTGAAAGAGCTTAATTACCAGTTGTAATTGAGATGGCTGGTAGAAAAAATCAGTATAAAGTCCAGGCGGATTGACAACTTAATTTATTTTAAGTAAGTGTTTGACTAAATACTTAAATATGAGATTATTTATTTATTATTTTATTTTATTTAAATTGATGGCAAATAGATAAAATTCGTTTGTAGCTACAAGTTTGGTACTAAAGGTAGTTGGGTTGAAGTCAGGTAAGTACTTTGGAATAGTTTACAAATCAAAAATAAGCTTGACAATGAAAGCTGAATATTCTGAATATTATACAACAGAATGCAAGAATTTATTGGTTATGTCATACCAAAATATCTTGAAGTCCTAACTGCGTAGTTAAGAAAAGGTATTGTAACCTTTAGGCATCCTTATGGACATCCTGTTCACGGATGCGTTCTTTCCTAAGAAGTTGCATGGTTCTGAAAAGGATATTTATGAGGAAAACAAAGGGATACCAGGTGTAGACCTTCATGTAGTTGCGATCTATTTATAAATGCATAGTTGGATAACGAGAATAAATAACCCACATTTTGCGGTCACAAAATACGGAATATATCTGTTTAAATTAAAATTGAAATGGATGAATTTTCCATTAAGCTTTAACTCCGACTTAATGAAAATAATGAGAAGCTACCTAGCTACCACAAGGTACGTTAACAATTGTACAAGAAATTCGTTGAAAACTTTTAACATTATTATACATTTATTGTTATTCAAATGCATTATTGTGTTCTATTTCGAAGCTGACGGCAGTAAATTTATCTTGTTTTGTTGCCACCAAAGAAGAACTTCACTAACGCTATTTTTAATAACTTTCTGTCAACGATTTTTCATTAAATTGATGATGGGGCCAATTGAATACATTCTGCTTTTATTTGCCCACAAAATCGTAATTTTCCTCATTGATTAAATTGTATCTGTTAGGCAGGCAATTCGTCACAAAGCTAATAGTAATAGTTTTATTTATAGTATATGCAATTAGGTAGTGATGTTTATGCAAACTCATATGTTAACAGAATGATCATTAGTTTGACTATTACTTAATGATACTATTAATGAAATAGTCATATAACGTGTGTACTTAAAACCAAGGTTGGTAATTTGGCCGGCCAATATGTAATTTTGCCGGCCACTGGCAGAAACTGGCAAAATGACGGGAATATGG
>JAQGAA010001293.1:0-16333 GCA_034696425.1 Isotoma viridis | reverse complement strand
GATGGTGATATTGTAGGTAATGAAAATGAAACTTGCTCTTCAAGTAAATCATTAAGTAACTAGTTATACATAATTATATGATTCGGCAATTTGATAAAAAACTCCTGAAAGTTTGTGTCGTTTGCAAAAACTTCTTCAAAACTTAAAAGATCTTTCACATTTTATAGGCATGTAACTTTCTGGATTTCAGCAAAATCTCCTCCTGGCCACTTTACATAGAGAAAGAACCTCTCCCAAACACATCCGAAGCCATTCATCCGATTACTGTCACCAACGTTTACATTTCACTTCATTACTCATAATTCGATTAAAGTAGTTTTTCTGGTTTTTTCAACCAAGTAATTAACAGAAATGTGAAATCTAGTATATCGAATTTAGGATTATTTTAAACAAAGATCTCTGTGTTATTTACCTACTATTTTAAATCTCTTTTTAACCACAGTGAGAATTCTGTTGCAATGTGTATTATATTAGTTCACTTATTCAGAATTTTTATTCGATTTATGTAAATAGTAGTCCTTATGTTTCGTTTTCGGTTTTTAGAAAAATGTTTTACATGTGAGTGCTATTCTATAAGTATACAAAAAAATACATAAATGTTTCTAAAACTTAACTAATGACTCAATTTTAACCATGTCATTCATAGCTAATAATCTAGGTATATGATGATGCATTAATTCCAATCGTTTGTGTCTACCAGAAATTGTTAAAAAAAAACTCGTTACGTAATGTAGTACTCTTGTGCTCCCAATCTAACGAAGTGTCTTGGAGAGGTTTAAGTTCGGATTTTCGGACTTATAAGTTATTTGGGAATGTCATTCGTATCAATGTCGGGTTTTTTTGTAACGGTGTGTATTAGTTATTCTATCAATAACCTGAGCTATCAACTTATGAATGTGTAATCCCTGTTTGTTAATTTGGAAATCTGAAAGCGTTGTTGTTTACCACCATATGCAGCTTGAGTATAATTACAGTAATTAGTAATGAATTACAACCATTGTCTGTCTGGTATGAACATGTAAATGTATTGTATACAGGAGCATCAAGGGAACAATCAATCAATAAAAAAATCGGTAGTGGCTAAAAGAAGTATAAAGTTAAACGCCTGGAATGGAAAAAGTCGGTATTATTAAAATGCATGTAAGTGTGAATTATAAATGAGTTCAAAGAATTTACTTGTGTAGAGTCTCGATTGAAAAGTTTGAATTGTTGTATTAGCTATTAGGTTTCATCCGTTGAAACGTTCACCTGACTTGGTACCTAATAATTTTATACTTGAAATATATGTCATAGCTCTTGTTCCAGTCATATTGTGAATACGTTGCAACGTAGAAGTTACGTAAATAGTAAATTTATACATACCTCATCTATCTGCCTGATTATGAGTTGCATCGGCATGGAATAATATTTAAGATTCGATTAGTAAGTTTTTTGTTATGGACGCAATTATTTTGTGAAATAAACATTGAATTGGAAATAAGTAAAATGAATTTGGTTGTCTTTAAGTATTCTTAAATTATGATATGATACATAAAATTGTTAAATCGTTCGTATTGTAGAAGCAGATATTTGTAAAAGTTTTTGAAATGAAGTTTAAGCTACTGTCAACCAGAAAAAAACGCTTATGCTATGAAAACCTCTACAGCCTTTCTACTTACTTAGCATTAGATATCCTATAGAACTTGCAGCTAGCAATAACATACAAAACTAAACATAGTATAGTACGAAGTGACACTGCACGGAAAATTAATTAAGAATAAAGTAACAAAACAATGTTAAGCTTCAGAACAGTCATAGATTTATTTTCTCCATTGTGAAACTCCTTCCATTTCCATGGATTTTAACAAAAAAATGATGATCTTAATTTGTATTAAAAACGCTCTAATCTTCATCGACAATTGTCTTCTCTGAAACGTACAGTCCGTCCAAGAACTTACGGATGTCCTTATTCTTCACTGTGGTACTTTGTTGGATAAGGGCAGCTGGAATTACAAAAGAAACATCGATGTTATTTTTGTTTAATTGTTACGCAGATTCATTTTACTTTCCTATTACATTAAAGTGATTAAAGTCGAGTGGTAACAAAATCATAACTAGGTACGCAAATGCTACTGAATTGAACTAAGCCATAATTCCGTCTTGCAACTTTTACCCAACATGTTGTGCTTCTGTACCTAATAAATTAGTCACTTACACATTAACTCCGTATCTACATCTACTCATACAGATTGCATACTACAATGGCATTTGACTCTTATCTAGAATCAACTGTATTCTAAATTTCTAAATTATAAATGCACTGATTTCTAAACAAAACAACTAATATAACAGCAGCATACCGGAGCGGGAGACAGCCTCGATGGAATTTCCTTGAATGATCAATTCATCCTTCTGTTTTTGCGAGTTGGTTACGGTTACTCCCTTGGACATCTTGACCTTTCGGATGTACTTCTCACCCAAGAAATTACGGACCTAAGAACATCGAAAAAAAAAGTTTATTTTGTGATAAAATATAAGCCAAAACTAGAAACAAAGTACCCTACTTACTAACTCATGTGTCATTTGAAAATTATTATTTCACATAATTAATTCTTTGACTAACCTCAACCATGCTGTTTTTCTCAGTAGTGACACAGTTGATGGGGAAATGGGCATATACACTCCTCATCTTGTATTGGAATCCCTAAAAGCAAAGATTCAAAATAAAAGAATAAGTTGACTTGTTGCTTTACATCAAACACTAAACTCTAATACACATTACACAATTTATTGTATATTATGAATGGAATTTTGCATTTCACATTAATTAATGACTTGACCATGCATCATATAAAAATTGAAAATACAAAAAATACAAAACCGATTTAAAAAATGCCCATACCTTGGTGACGCCCTTGATCATATTTTCAATATGACTGCAAATGGTACGAACAGCAGCGATTTCCTTCTTGCTTCCAAACCATTTTTCGACCTTAATGGCTTGAGTACCATCAGCAGCAGTTTTGGAGACAGTGATATCGATAGACAAATGTCGGAAAGATCGACGAAGTACTCCTCTAGGTCCTCGAACACAAACTCTTCGACTCTTAGCAGTGACACTGACCCCTTCAGGCACCTTCACAGTTTGATTTACAACAATCTGCTTCATTTTTCTTTTTTAAAAATTTTACTTTTTTGAAAACCTCTTATCAAACAGAGAGAATCCAATCGACAGAATTCCTAATCCAAGAAAGACCTACTAACTCGTGGTGCTCGTGCACTCTCAATGCAGTCTGTGTACTAAATCAGGAAAGATGGAGTCACACCGGCTCAAAGCATGCATGCCTTTCATCAACCAACAAAATCACACTCAACATCTCTTACCTCTTTCTGTCCTATGCAACAAAATACCAAAAGTTACAAGGAATTTGTTCAACTTTTATACACATTTTTATTCACAAATATTGTGCAATTATTTACTCTAAACTTTTTTTCATATCATTTCTTACTTTTTACCCCTTGAATTGTGCATCGAATATTTGATAATTTTCATGATTTCTAATTTTTAGGCTAAAAACTCAAAAAACATTTTATCTTAAAGAATAATGCGTTTCTTTTTTAGTACTTACAACTGGATGCATGATTTTTAATGGGTTTTTTTAATAAATTAAAGTTGTTGAATTTCGGGTCATAGGTCAAAAAAATCTAAGATTTCAAGTAAATTTGTTTAAGGTTGTTTTATGTACGAGGTTTATGAACGGGTTGTCACTAGTATGAAAAATCCGGTGCTACCGGCCGCATTTTGTCTCGCGTAACCCCTATTGAATATATTGCACGGAATTTGAAATTTGAGGATTTCAATTGTGTTATTGTTGGAAGTTGGGAAATTGTGATCTGAAATTCTGAAGGAAAAGTTTAGATTTTTAATAAATAACTTTTTAAACTAATTGATTTTTAGTAATTAGTGGAATTGTGTGTTGATATTATTGAATAATAGCTCGTTTCCATTTATTTAGGATAAAGGCAGTTGCTGTTACGAGAGCGTTCAGCTTTAAATTCAAAATTAGCTATTTTTTGTATTTCATATCTTGTATCTTGTTTTTACTTTAAAAGAGAAGAGCAACCAGCGTATCATACACAATACGCAAGGAATAACCCAAAGTTGAAAGTCATAATATCACAAAAACAAAACACAACCAGCGACCAGCTATCAGCACAGACAGGTGACAGCGTGACAGGTGACAGGACACAGGAGAAGGAAAAAAGTCAACAGCAGCAGAAATCAAAGTCCAGAAATTTGACATTATTACAAGTTAGTATGTAGTAGCCAGTGGGTAGTGCTTTTAATAATTGATAATATAATATGTACATAATTCCCTTTCACACTTGCAGGATGCATGCACATTCTGCATTCTTTTCTTACGGTTGTCTGTGCTTTGCAATATTGCAATATTATTAAGATTGAATGATTGTAAATTTGCAGATTAAGGAAGAAGAAGAGCTTGTTTAAAGTTGAAGTAGGGAATTCACAATTAAACAAGCAGTCAGCTATATCAACGTCAGACGTGAAGTGCCTGTCACTGAACACCTTTTACCTGCTCGACTTTGCATTGAACACACACACTGTATACCCTTGCCTTGAGCACTACACTGCACTGGTGACTGGAGTGACTTTGTCAACACACAATTCAAAGTATAACAAGGCATTCGAAAGAACCAGTAATTAAGTGTTAAAATGTTCCAGATGGGTTATTATCTGATTTTGTCAACGGTATTTCGGCTGCTGAAATGGGTGCTACGGAAATTAACCAAGTTATGCGAGTTGCAGCGAATTATGTATGGGGAACTTAGAGGCGCAAGAAGAACAAGATTCATTGGTACTTTTTTTTAATTCGTTTTGTCTCTTAATGTTGCTTTACTTTTAACTTTATTTATGATTTAATCTAAATGTGTTTTTTTACATTCAGAACGCTCGTTGATTCGATCAAAGAGTGCTGAGATACAAGACGTTCTCAAAGAATTGGAGAAGGGCACCAATGAAGGAAAATTTGATTTGAGGGGAACTAGGAAGGCTCTGGTTACACGATGCTCTGCGAATATAACAAGGGTTAAAGCAATTAACATACGGTCTCATAGTAGGTAAGCCAACTAGAAAAGTTAAATACTTGAAAAAAGTCAATCGCATTTAAAACCCTTGAGTTTAATAGTTTTGTCATTTTTCCTTTTAGGTTTGTAAATGGATTGACCGATTGCTTAGAACTGATTTATGCGTACAAATGTCTGAATGTCAAGATGGAAATGTTACGAACTACTCAGTATTCCCATGAAGACGATTTACATAAGGCTAAGGTATCTTCAGTTTAATGTGATTTTGGATCGTACTTTATCATTACTTTTCTTATTCGCATTGTTGATTGTGCTAATTTTTAAATTGTAGCTTTTTGAGCTGTGGGACAAGTTTATGGCCCCAGAAACACTAAGTGATATAAAATCTCGACAATGGCAGCATATCGGGTTTCAAGGAAACGATCCTGCTACAGATTTTAGGGGAGCTGGTATGCTGGCTCTGGATGCATTATTGTAAGCACTAAGCATTTTTATTTTTAGTTTTGTTTATGCATATCGCAAATTCATAATATTATTGATTCATCTGGAAGATTAAAAAATAGAGTGAAAAATAAATCTGATCATAACGATTTATTTTCAGGTTCATGGCTAGAAACTACCCAGAAATCTCTAGGAAGCTTTTGGCAAACTCACATCACCCACTCTATAGTTATCCTTTTGCACTCCTGTCAATCCAGATTACTTTTATGGCAGCCGAGCTCTTTCGACGAGGGGATGTGAAAACTCATTTCTACAATCGTGTTGTAGTAGTTCTGAGCCTTGATGAACGAGCAGGTCCAACTGATCGGGCAATGTGGGGTGAAGAGTTATTGTTTCTGTTCTTTGATTTCTGCTCAGCACTGATGATCGAATTTGATAAATTTTGGTTTGAAAGTAAACCAAAAGACATCATGGAATTTGGAAGACTGAAATCAGCATTTGACCGGCATATCAAGCGCAAACTTGAAGACGATTCGACCTGTTTTCTAATGGAAGTTAGAACCATTTGAAATTTAACTCAGCTTTGTCAGTCAATTGAAATTCTCATTTAGTAATCTCTCTTTCTATTTCTATGACCTTTCAAAACTATCATAGACTTTTATGAAAAATCTCACGTCTCTCTGTCTCTAGGCATCTAGATTCTAGAGCATTTTAGTAGTTGGTATTTATTATTGTCAGGTTTCTATCTCGATCTAGTTTCTCAACATTTCGATAAATAATCGGACTTTATCTTTATCAAAATTCTCAAATTCATATTAATTAATCATTATTAAACTCGTTTAGACATAATATTCTGTAGGTGATACTGTTTATTTTGTATGTCAGTTTTGAATGTAAATTCTACAATTTTCAGAAATCCAAATGCCTTTTAACTGTGAAACGCAACAATAGTATATATGCCACTAAAAGTAATAATTGTACTAACCATAGTGTAAGTCAAATGCTGAAAGTATATTTGTTTATATGAATGCATTTCAAAGTCACAGTTATCTAGTCCAGTAATTCATGTGATTCATTCAGATGATTCTCAATCTCAATGCCCAGTGGTGCAAATACTGATTTTAATGTAAGTTCAAATTTGAAATTGTCAGAGTTCTGTATTATTGCGTAGTATCTAGCTAGTTGTCTTGGCGTGTTTATTTTATATTGTATAATTATTATTCAAGTGTATTATTTTATATCTACACACTAGTAGGAATTGAATGCTTCTTGGGTGTTAAGTTTGTGAGTGTGATAGCAATTCTATTCTTGTATTATTTGAGCTTCCATTTAAATATCTGCTTTAGACTTGACCTGATATGTGTCAGGGGATATTTTACCTTCTTTCTTTTTAAAAAAATTACAAACTGAAGCCTGCTGTACGGCCTGCGCAACTTGCTCTGTGAAGTTAACCATCTCAATCCATTACATTACTTACTGTAAATAAGTTTTATTGTTAAAAATTGTCAAAGTACTTATTTATATACTTAAGTAAATGATGAAAAATAATAGGAAATATTCATAATCGTAATCTGTAATGTGCAATGGTTAAAAATAAAAATGTTTATTCCGTTAAAACATATCATTTATTTTAGTCAGTCGTTTCATAGAATTTAAGAAATGTATCCTTTCCTTGCACACATCATCAGTCGTTTTCAATTGCAAATAACAACAACAAAATACAAAATAACAAAGCTAGGAAAGGATTTATATTTTATCTCCATTAAGAATACATAACTATTGAACACAAATTTAACACTTATTCTTCAAGTGCGTTTCATATAGAGTCAACAATGTTGCCTCCGAAGTGTCCTCGTATTCATCCGATGAAGCAATAGCTAGGTAGAAATGAGCTGCTAATACATGTTTACAGTAACTTTTCTTTCCACGTAGAAACGCAATGCATTGACACATAGAGGCACCAGGAGGAATGTAATAAATATCATTATGACGTCCATAAACTCTAATAAGGACTTTCTCAGTGGCAAGGCTTCTTAGCACAGTAACGCATTCGTCGTCCAATAACTCCAAGACAGCTAGAATTTGAGGTCCAAATACCCAGTTTAAAGCGATTGCATCGTCCCTCATAACTATAATTTTCAAAAGAAAGAGATTAAAAGAATTAAAACTTATTGACATTTTGTTATGTAAATAAGATAAAATTAAATGTAAAGTCGACTTACATTGCCCATGAGTTTTGTAATTTGTCACAGTCGTATGAAAAATTTTTAACTCCACTGCTGACAAAAACGGAAGTTGAGCTTCTGGGGGCTGCGTTGAAAAAGAAGAGGAAGGTGCTGGAGTCGCGGTATTAATCCTAGTGTGAGCCATTTTGTCCTGCTGAAGGTGCAATTTTGTTTAAATATCTAAAAACATTCAAAATCCGAATAGATTATTAGAAACCTTAAAAGATTAATCAAGATGGAACTGACAACTAAACTGTTACATTGTATTGAATCCTAAGAATAAGAAACGATGACCCTGCGGATGGACCCATGCAATACAAATACAATACACAGTAGTTGGTAGTTTTTGAAGTTTCAAGTTAAGGACTTGAGCCTTTTTGACAATATTGAACTCTTTTTATAATTGTTTGATGATTTCATGATTTGTGATTTCAGATTTTAAATTCAATTCAAAGTAAAAGAAGTACACCTGCTAAGTCTTACAATCGCCTGAAGGATTTGTGTATTATTATTTGAAAGGTTTGGACGAGCCTGTAGGAAACGATTTGATTGTTAACAGCGTTGACTCATCTGTCCCTTGTCAATGAACATGAAGACTGTCACCGTCGTCACGAGTCAGTGCACAGTGAGAACCGTCAAGGAAGGACACGCACATGACATGACACACCGCAAGTCAAGAAGTAGTAGCTCTCCAAAGTGAGACCGATAGGTCCTCGCGGTAAAATGGAGTAAACAAGAAACACGTACAAGGGGGTACATTTAGATTTACTATATATACAAAACTCTACTCCTATATGAATCTGTTGAGATATTGAGAAAATTGAGATTTTTGGACTTGGCATTTTGCTTGGCATGGGGTAAAGAAAGATAAGTGCAAAGTGCCCCTGGCTTTGCGTCCCGTCACTCCCGTCGGTCCCGTCCTGGAAATGATTCTATTAAACCTAACCCCATATCATTAATTAAGGGCCTAATTAAGTGTTCCATTTTATTCATGATTAACATTAAGTGTCCCTGGTTTTAACGTTTTAAATCGACGCATATACTATAACAAGAGTGCAAAGCAAAATGCGAATTGAAGTTTCACAGCAAAATCTCACAGATTGTTTGAAAATCCCATCTTCTTGTCCTTGCCTTGGCCGCTTTGGAGATTATGTGAATGTGAATCATCAAACAACACAACAATATGGATTAAGATGTAAGAAGATGTATGAATCAAAAAGGTAAAGGATCTAATGATCCGAAATCCGACCTGACGGACGTATATGCCCTGCTTATTCTATAATCTTCATTCCAATGATTATAAAAAGAGACGAACAATTACTTTCATTACTTCGAGACTAACTTGATATGGCTGGACCTAACACTTCCTCTTCCTTATCCTTACAGAAGAATTTGATTTTGATTGCCTCTTCAAAAAATAAGTTGAACAGCATATTCAGGATTTCGGAAACCCTTATAAATTATATGAGACTTGTGACTTCGACTAGAATCACAAGATGTTTGGCTCTGGTATTGACTTTAATGTATTTTGTCAGTATTTCTCATTTCATATTATATAACATAACCATTTGATTAATGAGTAAATAATTTCTGCATTACCTATAACTGAAATTTGTTCTTAGCGTACAATTTAACCTTTGTGGACAACCAATTGTAATTATCTTAGAAATAACCAAGGACGTGGGGCTTGCCTCAAGGAAGCTTTGACATGAACATGTGGAATGCAATCTTATAAGCTACAGATATGAGATAAGTAATAAAATCTACTTGATATGGAAATGGAATACAATAGTAAGGCAAATCGGGTAAACTTTCATCACCTATAAATCTTCCCTGTGCCTTTTATGTTCTTTCTATATCAAATGTAAACTGGAGACTTACGTACAATTAATCCAATCCAGATCCAGATAACCCTTCTTGATGACTGACAGGAAATAGTTTCAAGTATTCAATGTCTGAATAAATGTTCTGCCAGTTTTTTTCATTAAAATCTCCCGTGACTGTTAGAAATTCAATAGATTCCACATCCATGATTCAATAGACAAACGAGACGAGGCATTGTTATTGTCTCATAACGAAAGATGGTTTTGGAAAGTATTTTGAAAATGAATCTCATCAGGAATCACCTTCTTACAACAAAAGTTTCTGGGAAAGTAGTCAAAAAGATGAAACAGGGTTAATATAAGGTTACTTACCTCACATTATATTAACCTTCCTTTAATAGGTATATGTATTTAATCTGAAATTCTCAATACGCGTCCAAACTCTCGAAACCTCATCTTGTAATAGCGTCTTTATCATCTTCCACATAGTAAGAATAATTTTGCAAATACATAATAAAATGTAATGTATAGTACAATATAGTTACCTAGAAATTGAAACATGCTTGTATGTGAATGAATAAAGAAATAAAAATCTGAAAAATCGTGATGATTTGGCTTTGGTTGAGAGGTTTGAATTGACATTTCGTCCCTATGCTTTTAGTAATTGGGATGTGATTATGCATTTTCGTGCTCTCATAACAACCTACGTAGAATTATCATTAGCTTTAGCTGCTCCTACTTCTTCTTACCTGCATACTGCACAACCAAAACTTATAATTCTACTCTTACAATTAGGTTCATTCTATGCAATTGTACAAAACGAAGGATGATTTTAGGAAAAGAATCTTGTTGGACTGGACATCATCTCTGACGACTTTGTTGAGTGGGTTGGAAAGTATGCAATAAGTTAGGGTAGAAAAGAAATACACCTGCATCAAGTTTATTTAGTTGTGATCTTTATGCAAATCATTTCATGATGAATGTTGAATATAAGTTTTTATTTATTTTATTTTTGTGTTGTTCTTCGGAGATGAAATGATAATGATGAGGTCTGCGGTATTTTTAATATTTTGTGACTAATGGTTCACAAGTTATGAAATTTCTTTATACATTCTCAATCCCAAGGAATAAGATATTACACTCTTTAGAACTACTTTTGTAGTTTTGTCTGCAACATTGTAGATTTTGTGTCAAACATCTTTGCTGCATCCTTCGGATCGAACCGATCAACCTTGACACTTATTAATTCAATTGTATGAAAGATTTAAGTAATTGATTTTGATTGTCTTGATTCGTCACTCAGCCAACTTTCCTAACTACTTATAATTAGAATGTTTTTTTTTCATTTTTACTAAATTAGATTTTTATTTTTCAAGTAATCAATTTCATTTTAGTTGATGAACATTTGTATGTAGCATTTATTATATTACTCTTTAGATAGATATCCATGGCCCTGTTCGTTCACCTTCAGAAGACAATTGCACAAACAAACAGATTTTAGGACATGACATCTTCAATGCGCAGAATAAGATGTCAATCTTTTCAAAGTTAAAACTATGTCTGTTCGTTTGTTTGTCATCATTGTCATCCATCGATAGCATAACTACTGTCAGAATTACCAAAAGAAATTAGATCAAGTAATCCATAATGCCGTGTAATTTCGTAACTTGTATCATTATGAATCAATATTGTCAAAGAATTGTAATTGTAATAGATTTGAAAAACCTGGAACTAAAGACACTGAAGAGTCCTCGTTGTCTAACATAGTCTTTATAAAATAACGTTGTAGAAAGTAATATCCCCGTCCTTTATCAACGGCTCAAATTATTTTTCATTTTTTATATCCATCACGAAATACCACTATAGAGAAAAGCTAACCGACGCTTTTTAAAATATTGCCAAAACAATTACAAGCACATGAAATGAAGGTTTGGCAAAACTAAAAGTTAATAATAAGAAGACTTTGCAAATTCCAATTTAAAAAAATAAAATGATATTATTCCAAATTTATTATTTAAGTGTAGCGTAGATTCTCATATCAATTATTATCATTGCTATAAACAATTACACTTATCTTCTTCTCGTCTTCTTTATTTCATGTACTATACCTAAAATGGTAATAAACCCCAATTTGAGGCTACAGGGTCAGAGACTACATTCCTAAAACTGTTTAAAAATAGTGTGTACTTAAGCCACAAGTTTAAAACAATAAAAAAATTGTATTAAAACTTACACACAATAATTTAAAAGATTAGTAGGCAATGAAATAAAATCAGTGTGTATAAATTATAAATACGCACAGATAGCGAAATAATCATTACAAGTTGTATGTCTAATAGAGTAATGTTAAGTATAGTTAGATCAGTGGACCGTATAAGGAATAAATAGGGAAAAAATCATGTTTTAAAAGTTCAGTAAGTGTACTTACTCACACTTATAAAGTTAAATAGAAGGCACATTATAATAATAAATAACAATAATAATATAAATAAGCTTCCTGCCTCCTCCAATACAGGTAAAAATAAATTAAAAGATAATTCAACTATACCAAAATAATAGTACTTACCATCGTAATCATAAAATTCCAAATAAAGTAAGCATTTTTGTTAAAAGCGTGTTATAATATCTCTAAATTCAAAGGTATGCGAACCACGATGCCTTAAAACTAATTTCCACCTACACCAGTACTAGTATTACATATGTTTTATCTGAAATGCTTAAACAAATAAATTTTAAATGTATTTGAAGTTTCATTGGAGTTTAGAACTTGAAATCACATCTATAAAGGAAAGGAAAGGAAAGCAGGTATAGATACTCATTTTCAGACTAAAGTTGCTTTTAGTTTCATTTGAATTAAGTAGTAGTATTAGTAGTGGCAGTTTGTATTGTATGATTCACGTAGAGATAGGGGTTAATTAGTTTCACGAATTAAATACAAACTGAAAGAGTACTTTTTAATTATTTTTTATACATTCACTCATTCTAACATTAGATCTTTCTAATAATAATAAAATAATATGATTAACAATGACATACACCTGGGCGTTTCTTTTTATGTATTAGTTTTACATTTGTCAACACATCCGCATCCTTCAAAGCTTATACTGATTCATTTTATTACACTCATTTATGGTACGTAGAATAATTAAATTATTCATGTCTCCTAGCTTACAACAATTAGTTTAACACAATCCTTTGTGTCCACTAATAAATGTCCACCTTTTCTGTTACAAAATTACAATTATTTATATAAGGTCGTTTCATTCCGCTCCGAAAGTAGTATATAGAAGGTTTATATCCATTTTTGTTCTCATAATAATCAACCATAAATCCAGTGATTGTGAGTTTTGATTTAATTAGTCCTATTATAGAATTATTAACAATGTTAAATAAAGAAGCAGGAAATTTACTAATTATTAATACCACATGAACCATGAACCTTGACACATTCTTTTACAAGAGTAAAAGCTAAAAATAATTCCGAAGTCTCACTCTATCCCAACCCAACCTATTCCATTTTCTATCGCTTTAATGAAGAAATAAAATAATACCGACAACAATATGTCGAGTGCCGAGAACCACCCTTATTATTCCTGTACATAAGATCCAGGCTGGATAATCCGGTGATAAAAATTCCCAGTTTCCAGCCTAATTATTTAATTACCCCATGAGGTCAGTATCATCACCATTATAATTTCATACTCCCATGCTCATAAGAGAGAGTATAGATAATTATACACATAATTGTCGATAAGGTAGATCGCACACCCCATGCAAAAGCGCATAGCTTAGCCAACCACAATAATAAAAAACTTATTTATAATATTATACGATATTTTGACTTATGTTCATACTCCACATAGTACAACACCATCATCATCAGGTCTATTTCCATTATCATTGTATGTACTTTGTATTGTTGAACATATTATTTATTATAAGCCATATCAGTCTTTCTCAGTGTTCATAGCTCTATATAGAGAAGTGTTAATGTTAAATACCCTTTAAATAAGAAGATAAAGAGATAAAACTCCGACTGATGTTGATAAGAGAGAAGCTACAATAATCAAAAGTCAAGCATTAAGTTACAACTGGAATGTCCATTCATCATGTGCATTAAATTGACTTACTTCTATAATGACTTTGATTGATTACCGTAGATAGTCAAGACCTAACATTGGTATCACAATGGGACACTTCCCCAGATATAATGACCACAGCCATCAGGGTCACTTGAAACCTAGGTCTATGTATTGAAACCCCTCAGGGTCGTCTCACCTTCCCCTCCTACCACCTATTCTGGAACCTAAGCCTCCAAAAGTCTCTAGGGAATCTAACCTTGCAAATTAATTAAAATTTTTAACTTAATGACACCACGCGATTAATTGACAAACCCACAAAGCTTTTTTACTATATTATTATGTAAAGCTCTGCAATATTGTGAGGGAGTCAGCATTTTTCATACGATACCAATTGAAATGAAATGCACATTTGTAGATTTACAACAAAACCACAGTAGTAGTACTATTATTATTATTTTTATTATTACGTTGGACTCATTTACGTTTTACTTTTATATTTAGGATTTTATTTAGGATGCTTGCATACACAGATATAATTTCATCCTTGTCTGTGCATTCTTTCAATTCTCTAAAGTATAGTGCACTAGTCCATGTCTTTATATATAAAGTATCCTGAGTTCAACTGAAAATGAAAAAGTCCTATAATATTATGTGGATTGGATTTAGATTGGATTGGATGCATCATTGTAGATTTGATTCGCATTGTTACTGAAAAACTATGCTGAAACAGGTAGGAAAAGAGAACTTTGAGAGATAGAAGAATAGCATGGGTAAAGGTTACACAGCTTTTACTAATAATAATATTTGGCCTGTCTACCTGCCTGCCTACCTTTACACTTTTAAGTTAGTTAGTCACTCTTTGACTTTTACCTGTGCAAGGTTCCTAGTATTAACATAAGCTATGCATTAAATGCATTATACGGGCCGTTGAAAAATTATAGTTCTTAATTCTCTTTCTAAAAACATTCTTATTCTGAAATCTCAAAATGCCTCATTCCAATACCCTGTCTAATTTGAGATTTCTTAAACCTATCAAGTAAAACGAGTAAAACCAAGACAAAACCCCCCTCCGCCAATCGAGAGTCGAGACCATTAATCCTTCAAGCACACCAAACAAGGTCAAACCCCTCCCCCCATTATAAGCATAAGGTCAAAGAGTCAAGCCCCATCATCATCATGAATGACCAAAGCGTATACTCCCCAGAAGAAATAAAATCTTCCCAGAACAGCATTTTACATTAAAACGACCATAGTTAAACTAGCAGGTGCAAGACTCCTTAGAACACTCTTATTATCCCCTCGATAAGCCATGTGAGACGAAATACTAACAGTTCGTGACTTGTGAACAACGCTTCCTTATAAACCTCTCGGTATTCATTTAATACTTGAAAAAGTGAACATTACTAACCACCACTACTATTAAATACGGACCAAATCCTCATCATCAGTGTGTTCAGCAGTGTGCTACCACAAACTCTGCAAAAATTCAGTCACTGTACTTTGATATTCAAAAGAGGCTTTATTACACTCAGAGTCAACTTTTCTGGTTGTAACTATTATACTTTAGTTTTAATATTGTAAAGCCTTACAAAGAAACTCTTGGATACATACTGACATGACGAAGAGACGATACTCATCATGAGAGATACAATACAGTGATACGATATTATTATTATATACTTATCATCATCACTTAATATTATACCTTTTTGCTTACCTTTTATACATAAATAATTGTGTAAGGGAATAATAATAATAAAAATAATAATAATCATAAAAATACATATCTCATCTACATACATATCTTCATACCTTTACTGACTTCAACTAACACTAATACCACCACTAATACTCCAACCATCACCCATGGACTTAACTAAGCTTAATACCACCACCGAGAAGCTTAAAATGATTTATTTTGCTAATTTTTTCACCTAACCTAAACCTTGAGTAACTGTCTGTTCCCGTCGTCCTTTTTTCTTCGTTAGTCCCGTCCTTCTCTATACCTTTTTTATTTTTATTTAGTCACTCTAATCATCATCATTCCAATTGTCAGAAGATCCAGTGTATCCACTTCCACTACTACTACTGGTGGTGACTACTATTCTATATGTGTACTCATATAAAAATAATTATATTTATTTTTCTCACAATTATTTACAGCTTCACTGACAAAGTGGCAACTAAAAGGCTGACAATACCGATTTATCAAGTAGTATCAAGTTGAACTTATCAACAACTAATTGCTCTTTAGCCACGCAGGCTACTACACACCTGAGTTTTTTAAGTGCTAGTATTACATATTACCACCACTACCTTCAACTATAATAAGAAACAAGTTTTCAGTCAATTTATAAAAATACTCATTGTTGATTTTGTACTACGAAAAGGAAGATGAAATGCATTTTTATTGTTACTTGTAAATTGCATTAGCATTCCATTCCATCATTATCATCCAAACCAAAAGTCTCACTTTGACTTCATATTATACACGCAGCGTATGCATTAGAAAATAAAATGTTTGGATAGTGACAGTTTTTAATAACATTCAATGAAGTGATTTTACAAAAGTGTTTTATTTAATATAATTATTATTTATACACGTAACACACGTAATAAATCATAAAAACGGTTTGGACGTAAACGGAAGTAATTATGGATAAATGCAAAAAGTGTT
>JAQGAA010001292.1:0-16336 GCA_034696425.1 Isotoma viridis | reverse complement strand
CAACCTTGTTTCATATGTCAAACTCAGACGTAGAAGAAGAAAAATTGCAAGGCCCTGAACCAGCAGTGGGACAGTTTCATTTACGAGTAATTCTGCACGTAGTAACCTAACCAACCTCAAACAGTAACTCCTTTACACGTTTTATTTTAAATTTCATTTATTTTCATAAATATAAAAATTGTGTAATTTTAATACAGAAAATGGACGACTACAAACACAATTTTCATTTGGCAACCCGATTCATGGACTTTTGTCTTACCGCTTACATCTGTGCTTTTGGTACGAATGTTTTAAACATACCTAATGAAAACTATGCATGCCTCTATACAGAGGTTACAGACGCGGAGTAACACATAAATCTTGAAATATTCGTTCGAAAAATGCCATGACATGACTATTGAGCTTGTGACCTTTTTAGACCTTTAAACGTTAAGTATTAATCATATTCTATTCATTTATATTTTATTCCAGTCCTTTACTTTCAGTCATTTATGTCTTCCCAGAAATTAAAACCGAACATGTCTCACAACCTAGCATAGCTAAACATTATACAAACAATTACATCCATTTTCCGATAAACTAATTTATATTTAAGTCAAAAACCAAAGTCTTAAAACATTTTAGACTAAGGAAATTTACTATTTATATTTGAGGTTTTCACCCAAATAGAGTATATTTATCGTAAAAAACAAAATAAATACTTTTTGATATTCAAATTTAACTTTAAAAAACCGGAGTGAAGAATGAATACGTCAAGCCGCTAGCAGTAATCTGGGATTACATAAGTGCGTAAAAAGACTATGTACAAAGCCAGAAATTCTCAAGGAAGAAAATGGGCAAAGGAAGAACTGTGGAGCCACGTAACTATCCCTGGCCAGGATATCGAACTGGCAAGAGAACAAGCTCATGATGGAGGGAATAAAACCTTTGGCCCCGCAACTCACACTCATGAATCACTTGACAATCATGTACCCATTCAATTTAATCAGAAATCTAACAGGACTGTTAAGGGATTACAAATAACAGTAAAAACGAATACTTGCATGCAATCAAATACTTCTCAATTGGTAGGAGTTACATTACCAGACAAATTAGACGAGAGGGAGTATTGTTTCATACAATGTTTGAGAACCGAACTGAAAGAAGGGATTTTAATATGCCCTGGAATTATGCTTCATGAGACGAAATACGTAATGCTATTCAATATTACAGATCGAGTAGTGACATTATTTCCTAAGGCAGTGTTAGTTACTTTCCTATAGAGGAAGCTAATAAAATTCCTGTAGCGGTTATTGCTAAAGAGAAAGTAAAGACAAATGGAGATAACGAGCGAGTTGACAAAACCAATTACAAATCTGAACCATATAAACCTGCCGTTGACGCAAAGATTTTTGATATTAATCCCAATGCAAATAAGAAAGATAAGCAGAACTCCTTTGCTGAGTGATTCTGGAAGAATTTTGGGATGTGTTTGCAATTGACAGCACTAACCTGTCAACCTATAAGGTTGAAGGTAAATTTCAAAAATGTTTTGTAATGCTTCATTTATTTAAAATTTTCATGTAGCTTGTTATTTTCTAAAAAAGTTACACGCAAACTGGTCATGGAAATCAATTAAAAAATTTAATGAAGTAGGCTTGTAGTCGTTTCACCCCAAACATTTGGACTTTGAAATTTTTTGTATGTTGGACAGTGGCATGCACCTCTACTTTGTGAGTAAATTAAAAATAATTAGCCGCATCCCAACTCATATCAATCGTTCAATCAATCATTTGAATCAACCAGGGCAACCACTCCAACACCTACTACAATATCAACCACAAAGCCAACTACAAGGCCAAAAACAACCAGGCCAACAACAACCAGGGCAACAACGAGTGTGAATGATGGACTTGATAATGATGGACTTTATGATGGACCTGATGATGATGGACTTGATGACGATGGACTTGATGATGGCGGACTTGATGATGATGGACTTGATAATGATGGACTGTATGATGATGAGAATTATTAAATGGATCGTAACAGAACGGGCGGTAAATGCATGATAATATAAAATGTAGAATTTTCTGTTTGACATATTTTCTATTGTGTATTTTCTATTGTGTTGTGTCATCGGGTATTATTATAGTGAATTTTTAAGGTTAAAGAATATCCTTGAATTTAGTTTTGTATTCTGTGATTGGTTAACCTTCGAGAAAGTGAATAACCTTTTGTAAAAGATAAATGTCGGACATTTTTACAATGTGTACAATTACAGTGTAACGCAAGTTCTCTGAGTAGGAACAAGCAGTTTTAGTTGTCCAGGAACAATACTCTCAAGTGATAGTAAGACTACCACCATTTAAGGTGCAGTGTCAAAGCAGCGTCTTTGGTCAAATTAGAGACATCACTTTTATTAATTATAAATTATAATATTCTTCAGATTGTCTATAAAGACAGCACTTAGATGTTTAGGACATCGCTAGTAGTTCTGAATTATTACGTTTACTTTATTTTTAATGATTAATAAATCAATTATAATTGTAGTTTATTTCACTAGTATTTCTTCATTTATTTATTTTCATCCATATTAGGGCAATTAAAATAGGAGTTAGGAAATTCTAAAAGTTCACAAATGCCCGAGTTATCTACGTATTAAGCCTCTCAGCGTTTGCAGCAGTAGCTAGAAGTTGGGGAAAGTCGGTGTACCGTGCTAAGTATTCCTTAAACAGGGAATTTTTATGATTGCTGCGTCGCCGATATTAATGTTAGTAACGAAGAATCGGCTTGTAAAAGTTGCCGTTCCCATCTAAAAATCAACAATCACAAACAGTTGAAGAAGAAAAACCCATAAAAAATGTTTGAATTCATTCACCAGTACCGTTTGAGAGATCGACTGTATTACCAGCGCGTACAGAAAAATTACCTAGACAAAAATCCACAAACAAAAAATTTAAAAATATAGTTTTAAACGACAAGTCTGAATTCAATTTGAGTTTTTATAGTAAAATGTTTAACATATTTGTAAAATTTTTAAATATTTTGAATGAATTTAACAGGAACTGACGAGTTTCAGGGATCAATTTGTGAACTCTTTATGAATTATATAAACCC
Source organism: Isotoma viridis (assembly GCA_034696425.1). NCBI lineage: Eukaryota > Metazoa > Arthropoda > Collembola > Entomobryomorpha > Isotomidae > Isotoma > Isotoma viridis. The sequence goes on along the minus strand of JAQGAA010001292.1, from coordinate 13,237 downwards.
TGCAATTTTTTATAATTCTGCGGTTCTACAAGATTATTGCAGCTAGTAAATAACCTATCGATTTAGCAGACTAAGGCATTCCGTTAAAAACGCATGCACGCATGAATTAAAATAAATCACAAAAACCACGTTTTTGCGACGTAGAACAATTCAATATCAGACTTTGTGTATTTTGTGAATACTTTATACTCAGGATTTAGATGATAAGGATTTCATAAGGGTTCTTTGTAGTCCGATGTCCAGTTTTAAACTTTTACCGAGTAGATACCGAACAAAGTAGAGTTCGTTAGCTCAAAAATAAATCATTAGGACTAAGGTTTGTAATAAGGCGTAGGTTGTTCTAATTACTGCTCTAGAAAATTGGATATTTAGAATATTTAGTGTAAGAGAAACCCAATTTCGCATTTTTATCAGAAAGCTAGCCGTAAAAAGAAATTGGAGCATTCAATTATTGCCCCTTTTCGCTTTAGACAAAATTCAGAGGGGGCCAACAAGCATCAGCAATAATCACCATCAACATTAAAAATGCAACCTATCGATTCCATCAAGTTGGCTGTATTTATTCTACGAGATGTCCTTTAAGAAGGAATTAACACCAAACTAACCAACAGGTGCAAATTTGATGGACTACTAATGGTTCTTCAAGGTCTCTGGTTCCACAATGCTAAAGGTCGGAAGTACATTCAACATATTGCTAATGGAAAAAATGCAGCAGCCGTGGAAATAATAAAGCTGAACCAAGAATTGATTGACAGACGCACTAGGGAGTTTCATCTCTTGCGTCATCCAATTCCATTGAAAGGGAATAAAATAAACCTTCATGGTAATATTGTTAAAGTGCTTTTCAATATTTACACCGTTTTTGTATTAATTATTATTGTTTCTTTCAAGGTGACAAAAGTGACATAGGATTTGTTCTAAGTTCTCATTTGCCCCGTTTGAACAGAGTTCTTTATTGCCGAAACAAATAATTTGCCTTACATTAAGGACTGGGCGGTCAAGAAATCTCCGTCAGTGACCTTTTTACGGCACAGGGGATTGGATGGCTTCAATAATACGAGAGAAAGACAATGTGTGGACCATATTTGCCTACTTACTAAAAGCGTTGTCACTAAGCTAGTTTTCGTTGACACCACTTCCGAGATATTTTTTATTGCTTATTGAGTGTGCCACCTGGCCACGGATCAGACGAGAAATTGCCCGGAAAAGAACAAGTACAGCGTTTATGTCTACTCTCTTCATACAGGTTACTGCATTGAACAGAGCATATCGAAGAGAACTAGCTGATCACTACAAGAATTTCATAAAATTGCTGGAGAAGCAAGACAAAGCTTATTATGAACAATATAAGCTGGTGGAGAGGACTTAAGGCAACAGTACAGAGAAAGCCGAAATAGCTCTACAAAAAGCCAAATCTTCCATGGCAACTTCTGATGCTGTTCTCAATTCTGAGGAGGATCTTGAAGACGTAACTAAATTTTGGCAGCAACAACCTGTCGCAAAACAAAGAGCGGACTTTCAAGATTTGCAAGAAAAACTAAAAAAGGCGGTAGAAGAGGCAGCCCAGCTGAAGGACAAATACACTGCAAAGAAGACTAAGTATAATGCCAGTTGCCGGACCCTCTGGTAAGAATTGGTTATTAAAAATTGCATTTTACAAATCAAGGTTTTAGATGCGATTTAGATGCGACTAGTTATAGCGTTTAAACTTCGGTAGAGCCTAAAAAATGGTTTATGTCAATTCTATGACTTAAAAAAATATATGGCGTGTATTTGTAAATCGATGAATGAACTGACAAACGAAGATGCAGCAACGGAAGTACTGCCAGTCTTATTAAAGCGCTATGTTGCAAGATGTTCTTTCGGCAATAATACTTGGACCAGTTAGGGGTGGAAATTACACCAACAAAGAAAGTATGGATTTAACTGTATTCAGTGTAAATTCAAGCCTCAGAGACTGGGAACTCGAGGGTGCAAGAAGGAAATTGTAGGACTCCCATGATCTATTATGATTTAAAATAAGCGTTGGTGTAGATAAAGGTACAATTAAAATTCGTTTCTGGAAATTTTTGATTTTAAGCTCGAATCAAGATTGTCTGTGTCATAATTTTTATGAGTTTGTTTCATTACATTGTTTAGGTTTAATACGATGGACTTCCTATATAAAATTAATTAGGAACAGGTGCTGCTGAAAAAAGACAATGGTAAGCTTATCAATTTACAACAATTCTAATTGTGTTTTCAAGTTTTAAACTTGTTTCTGTCCCAGTACTGCTTGAAAAAGTCTGCAAGTTTGTATTAGATTTTAACAAATATTTGGTTTCCGTTTTACACAAAAATTTGTTTTTAATAAACACCTTAGCAACAACCTAAAGTTAATGGTCTTTGTTATTTTTGTAAGTAGAAGCCCTGTCCTAACAAAAGATAGATGAAACTCAAAACTGCGGTACAACGATTTTAATCAAAATCCACAGCTTACGAAGCGCCAACGACAACGAGAACAAAACCGAAAAAAAGAAGCAAGAAAATAAATTAATTTTTAAATTTATTAACTGACCTGTAAAAAACAATATTTCATTGTTCATATCAACAATAACGTCCGTATTCGGACATTTTTAACAGATTTTTAGAATACACCAGACCACCCCCAGTACGTAATGGAAAGGGTTTGTATAATTGGGTCTGGAAGGGCCAAAATTAGGGTTTTATGTTAAATCGAATGTAGCACGGACCAAATATTCTCCTTCTATAATTAACACATTAAGTGCTGGAATATTGTATTCGAAATTTTGGAGTCAGATTGGAGTTAGAAACCAACTAGACATTGAGGTGCTGGTCGTTTTATTGGCCTAATCGATAGTGCTTATCAAAGGCTCCAACGTTTCAAACATTAAATATTTTTCCTGCTGGGATTGGAAATTTGCAAGCCGTAGAATATGACATCACCATTTGTTGGGCAAGTACCTTTGCCGATATTTGAAACCAACTAGGTATTCAGATGCTGGTCGTTTTATTGACCTAATAGATAATGCTTATCAAAGGCTCAAACATATCCAAAATTAAATATTTTTCCTGCTGGAATTGGATATTGGCAAGCCGTAGAAAATGACATCACCGTTTGCTCGGCAAGTACCTTTGCCGATTTTTTAAACCAACTAGATGTTGAGGTGCTGGTCGTTTTTATGGCCTAATCGATAGTGCTTATCAAAGGCTCCAACATATTCAAAATAACATTTTTTTCCTGCTGGGATCGGAAATTGGCAAGCGCTACAAAATACTTCAATGGTTTGAGGTTAGGTTAGATTAAGCTTTTTTTTAATTTTTTTACCGGGTCATAAAAAGTTGGATGATGGGTGCATTGGCGGCTATTTACCTACTACGAGGTGCCGAGGTGATGAGGTGCTAAGTTCTTGGAAATAAAGCAAAATGCTCCCAAAAATTTAATTGCAATTGGAATCTTGCCTTGGGACCAATTTTTTAAATTAACGACGACGCTTGGGCAACTTGTGACCCGTTTTGACATTGGGTAGAGTTGTGACCTTTCTGGACCTTGCGTCAGCTTGTGGATTTTAGTTATTGGCCAATTATTAATATTTTATCCCAATATTTTACTATCAGTCCTTGTCTACCCGGATGAATTAAAACCGACTGAAATTTCTATTCGGGAGTCCCACGTCTCATAACGTAGCATTTTAGCAGCGCTAGCGTAGCTTAAAAAATCACTATTCCTGTCCTACATTTTAAACTAAGGAAATTGCCGATTTATATTTAGTCATTTTCTTTTAGTATTTTTATCGTATGTAAAATTAATTACTTTTCCTTTTATGAATTTAACTCTAAAAAACCAGCGTCGACTACCAGCTAGGACTGTCAAAGTAATCGGTACACGTGAAAGTGTGTCAAACTTGACATACGAAAATTTTTTCTTGATTAAAAAATGTGTGGGAGTCAAAAAAACCTTGAACACCCCAATTTAAACTTTTAGCTTTATACACCTAGTTTGAAAATGTTTTCATAATTTGCTGAAATTTTACCTTCTCAAAAGCATACTAATCATAACGTTTGTGAAATAATTAATAAGGGGTTTTTTATTTTCAAGAGTGAAAATTTTTGGATTCCAACAGGTTTTTGTTGCACACATGTTTCACTGTTTTTAATTAGAAATTTTTTAAGATGTACATTATTTGTCATGAAATACGTGTTGGTGCTTAAAAGGCCAATTATATTATGACAACATATTATGCTAATTAATATGATAATGTAAATTCGAGAAACTACTTTAGTTACATTTAATGTCGTTTTTTTAATCACCGAAAACTAAAACTATTGCTGTTTATTCATTTGAATTACAAGGAGAATGCTCTAAAACCGAAGGCAACTTGAATGATTTTAAAGGAAAAAAGTAAAGTATTAGAAATATCGTCAGCTACTTTCATTCATTTTTGAAACTTGTTACATAAGTTCAAGGCCAGCTTAATACATGCTATGTTTATTTCATTGCATTCCGAGCAAACTTTAATAACTTTCAGGGGCCAAACTTTAGTTGTTTTATGTTTTTTACATATCGTAGTTTCGTCTTCGTAAATTCTAGCATTAATGTTTGTTTTTATTTAAATACTTTAAAACTACTTAAAATCTGAAGCAATCAAAATGCTAAATTGTTAATTGAACATTTTAATAAAACGCCAGCAATTATAAGTCAAGAGAGTAATTTTTAATTAATATATTATGAAATGGGCAAACAGCTAATATTTGCTTTTGGCCATGCAAAAATTTAATAGTGTAAGCAGATATTTAAACTTGCTTTAAAATAAAAAAATTGACACTTATAGCTTTGTTAGCCCTTCGGGTTAATATTGGATTTTAAAGAGTATTGAAGGATTTCTTAGCAATTGTATTTTATTCTATTATGGATTGAGCCTTTCATCAATTCATAATGTGTATTGCGATTTTTTTTGTGCTTAAAATTAAACAAAGCATAAGGAGCACCCATAGACGCGCTTGAGTATTAAACTAATTCACCTTTAAAATGCTTGTTAAAATGTCCCACGACGGTTGTCCAAGTCCAGAAGGGCAACTTTGAAAAGTGTTATAAACTTCTTTTTATTTTCCCGATTTCAAAATACATTTGTGAAATTTTAAAGTTAAAAAGTAGAAAGGTGGAAAATGTTGGGCCAGTATTCCTGTAAAATGAATATTTATAATTGTAATTTCTTTCTGTGAATAAAAGTAAACCAAAGTTTTATTTAATTTATTTATTTAATCAAAAAAAGGATTTAAAGGTTGAACTTACTTCTTTCTGCATTTGCACGTTTCATTATAACTTAACCTGCAGGTGTAATTCTTATATTGACGGCCTATTTGATGTAGAAAATATTTTTTTGGAATTCTATTTACCTTCAAAATAAATAAAAAATTGGTTTAAAAATTAGACTTTATGTGCAACGCTTTCATTTATTTATAAATTTGAAGCAATTCAATATTTAATTAAAACTACAGTCATCGGAAAAATTATTTTTCAAAGTTCACTATATTCTTGCCAAAGCAAGCTTCAATTCCAAAAAAAACTTTTAAGTAATATTGATAACTTTGTAATGATTGAATTACGTTAAATGTAAATAAACTGCCGTTCTTAATATTGGGTTTTTGCTAGAGTTTCGGTTTTTGTAATTCTCGCCCTATTAAGTTATAAGTAAGGAACACTCTTTAATTTTGTTTGTGTTTTTTAAGTTATCGTAAAAATGTGTTTATTTATTGGCTATAAATCTATATGTTAGGCTTATATTAAATAATGAATTGAAATAATTGTTATATATTTAAATAAGTCCAATGAATAACAATATCACAAGTCTTTTTCTTTTCAATAAGACAGCTTCTCGGTTATATTCTATATACGACTTGATTCATAACTACTTTTTTCAAACAATTATTAGTCATTTTTGTAGTTAGTTTTTTCTAAGTAATTAAACTTAAGAAATCCAGTAAAAAATAAATAAATCCGTAGATATATGCATTAGGGAGGCCTAATTAAAAAAAACTTTATGATTAAAAACACAAGACAGTAATTTTTGTTGAAATCCTTAGATGTCCGAACTAAAACATCACATTTGTACTCAGAGTATGTGTCGTAAAACATTTCGTATAGGGTTGTATGTTATGGCTCACTATCCTGACCTAATTATAAGAAGGTTAACTTTTCTTAAGACTTCGAAAAATGTACTTGGTGCATCGTAATTTTACATATAAAAGTTAATATAGTTAAGGGTTCAACTAAAAATAAAAAATAGCTATTACCAGGCCGTTTGTGTAATTTTTAATGAATTTATCTCATTTTAAATTTTAAATAATTATGTCACCATTCTTAGACTAACACTTTCTTCTTTTGCTTAGCTGCACGAAACTTATTAATTAAGTGTGACTTATTAACCGTTTTAACTCTTTAAACAAAGAAGCTGTAGGGAATTGAGGGATTTTTTCATTTAGGTTGTGTCGATTCATTTCGTTCTAATTCTACAAAATATTGACTTTGAGTGAATAAAAAAGCCGTATTTGTAATGATTTAAAAAAATTAAGACGCCTTTCAAAATAACTCTTACATTTTTTTAAATTCAGGAAATTCATTAAATTACAAAACGCTATTAAGACTATTGTAAGATGCGATTAATATATGACAGGAAAACACCACAATTGTTTTATTATAAAATTGATTAGCTGCTGAAATTGTAACTTTTACAAAAAGCATTTGTTAATTGGATTTGAAATTCTATTTGGTTTTCAGTTTCCTTCTGTATTCTTCATGAATTTCAAAACCAACCACATTGGAATCTAATTATAAAATTTTTAACTTATTTAGTCCTACAAACATTTGCATGTTAATTTTTGGCTGGCTATTGAGAAATATGTTATCAAAATTAAATGTACTTTAAAAATTCGGTAAATTATTTATTACAAGAAGATCAATGGTTGTATTACGTTTGGTTTGGAAGGTTTTTAAATGAAATGCTCCAGGGGGGTTTTATTGAGAGTAGAACGGTATTTTTCAAAAATTAAATTAAATGGTTCAGAGGCAAGATTATTTGATAATTAGATTAAAAGTAAATTAGGTGGAATCTTTGTAAAGTCAATTTGTTTGTTGAATTTTAAAACTTTTACTTTAATAACTTTTAGTCATTATTTGGAATATTTTATATTTAGGATTAAAATGTAGGTCTAATATTGAATTTTAGAGATAGCTTCTAATAATCGTCATATTAATATATTTATTGTAATAATTGTTTATAATATTAAAAATAAACAAATCTTACCAGTATAAATAACTCGGGTCAACTTCAGTATACGGCAGCTCCAGCTCCCATCGGTCACATATGATTCGTTTGATCCTTTGCTTATTCTGCATTCTGACCTTTGAAACAATAAAACAGCGAAAGCTAATAAAATAGATGTTTTAATGTCCCCCTTGTAATACACAAGAGACTATAATTTAAAACTACTTTCAAAAGATAGCGTGTACTCATTTATTCTTAGCTAGTTTTTTCCTAATTAATTGAACTTTAGAAATTTATTTTGGCTGTTAAATAAATTACGTTTTATAAATAAATCAGTAGAATTCTGAATTTTAGGAAAAAAGTCTTTAAATGTGATGTAATTAAAACGAAGCATTTGTACCCACGGTATTGTGTCAATAAATATCTACAACTGGGTTGCATTTTAAATAAAAAATAGAAGTGTGTGTCTTTCCTAGTTATTTTGTGACATTTTTCAAAGAGTTAATCTCATTTTAAATCTTATATAATATTTGTCACGTTTTATGAACTTCTTTGTGTGTAAATTCTTAGTTCTTAGTTTCTTAGTGTTTTGCTATTAGGCAGTGCAAATTCAGTAAGACTTACTAGCTTTTTAACTCTAACAATAATGAAGATGTAGAGAGTCGAGAGATTTATTCATTTTGTGTTCATTCATCTCGTTCTTAGTTTGAGTATACATTGATTTTCTGTGATTGTAAAAAAGTCCAAGAAATTTATTAAAAAGCAATTTTTATAAAATTTGTTTTCAAGGGCTAGACATCGTTTACGTCTTTGCAATGATTTTACAATAAGTATAGGCAATTTTGTGGCTTTTAATTTGTGATTTTAGGTTTCTAAAACATATCTGTGTCGAGATTTATGAACAGAAGATCGTGCCTTTTTGCTTTAACTCTCATCGGGTTTCATAAAAATTAAAAATAACATTTTGAACCTCGAGTAATTTCATTTTATTACCCTTATTGGGTTGTGTGCTAAAAAATGCAACTCATTTTTCAAACTACTGAAACAAAGAATACATGGAAAGACCAGACACTTTGGTTGACGTCATTCACTCATTTCTGTCTCTTTTATCATCTCCTAAACATTTTTAGTTAACTGTCGTTTCAGTTTAATGGGATTATTATTTAATTGCCCAGAAAACAGTATTCTTTGCAATTCGAAGAAAAATTTCAAAGTAATATAACTAAGTAGTAAAATAATTGTTTAGGATGCTTTTCAATTTAACTCTTATACTTTTTAAAAGTCAGAGAGTTCAGGAAATGCAAAAAGATATTAAGTTAATTGTAAAACGTGGTTAATTATCTGGCTGGAAAATGAGCAAACTAGCTTTATTATGAAACTGATCTGTTTATTAAATTGTCACTGTTTTAATTCATGGGTCCTTATGCTAAACAGTTATGTTCTACAAATTTTACTTTTCGAAAAAATAATTTAAATTTTTGAAAAAAATAATTTAGTTTTTAAATTTTAATATTTTAAGCATATATTTTGTACTAATTGCATCTTGCTTGATTTGTATTTTGATTACGCTTCCATTTCAGTTACCGTCTGCATTTTCCATGAATTGAAAAGCTCATTGAAATTTGATTATTAAGTAGCGAAAGCTACTTTATGTGAATGCTCTGTCTGTCTGTCCGTCTGTCTGTCTGTCTGTCTGTCTGTCTGTCTGTCTGTCCGTCACCTCGATAACTTTCGAGCGCTTTGACCGATTGACTTTAAATTTGGTACACGTACTATATGGGTACTATCTCAGGTCAAGTTCGAAAATGGGGTCAATCGGGGCGCGCCTTCACGTATAGCGCAGGGGCGCGGTGCCAATTGGGCGCAATTTGGGGGCTTATAGGCATGTAGGGTATCATTTGAAAGCCTATTTTATCACAAATTTAATAGGACTAATCATTTTGGGCGCACATACACCTCGTGCGCGCAGGGTCAACGGGCGCGCTGGTTAATGGGGCGCAGAATTTGAGTTGATAGGCATGTGAGGTATCATTTGAAAGCTAATTTACTCACGAATTCAATGGCACTAATCATTTTGCGCGCACATACTACCCATGCACGCAGGGTCAAGGCGCGCGGGGTCAAAGGGCGCAACATGAGTTTAAAGACATATGGGGTATCATTCGAAAGCTAATTTTCTCACAAGTTCTATACTACGAAAATTTCAATAAAATTTCAAAATTTCAGAAATTTAAAAAAAATTTTTTAAAAAATTCAAAATTTCAAAAAAAAATCAAAAAATTTCATAAAAATCAAAAATATTCAAAAAATTCAAAAAAATCTAAAAATGACATAAAATCAAAAAAATTCAAAAAAATCAAATAATTTCATAAAAATCAGAAAAATTCAAAAAAATCAAAAAAATCAAAATTTCATAAAATCAAAAAAATTCAAAAAAATTCAAAAAAATCAAAAAATTTCAGAAAAATCAAAAAAATTCAAAAATATTCAAAAAATCAAAACATTTCAGAAAAATCAAAAAAATTCAAAAAAATTAAAAAAATTAAAAAATTTCAGAAAAATCAAAAAAATTCCAAAAAATTCCAAAAAATCAAAAAATTTCAGGAAAATCAAAACATTTAAAAAAAATCAAAAAAATTCAAAAAAATCAAAAAATTTCAGAAAAATTTAAAAAAAATGAAAAAAAATCAAAAAATTTCATAAAAATCAAAAAAAAGTCAAAAAAATCACAAAATTTCATAAAAATCAAAAAAAGTAAAAAAAATCAAAAAATTTCATAAAAATCAAAAAAAATAAAAAAATCAAAAAAATCAAAAAATTTCATAAAAAACAAAAAAAAATAAAAAAAAATCAAGCGAAGCTTTCGCTACTTTGTTACATCCGTGTTTAGTTGGTTTATTAATTTTTTAAACTATGTTAGTACTAGTAATATTTGTATAGTAAATTCTCAGCTGAAGTTTCAAAAATGTGTGGATCAAAAATTAAAAATGATAAAAAACGTGAATTAATAATTTTTAAAAGGTTGCTATTACGTTTGCCTTGGAGGATATTTAACGGAAATGGTTCAGAGCGCTTATTAAGAGAATAACGGTTACTGTCAACAAATGTAAGATTGTTTGGTTCAAAGGCTGAATTATTTGATAATTGGATTTACAGTTAAACTGAAAGGGAACAAGTAAAAAGGTATTTAAACTTAAACAGAACAGCAAGAAATTTTACAAAATGAGTTTCAAAGTTCATACAAAAAAACTTATTTGGAATTCTTTAGCACTTGGGTTCGACAAACCTGTGTAAACAACAGTCTTTGTGATAAACTCTCAATCTGTCAAAGAAGAGTTAATAAAACTGAATTTTTTACTTTTTTAAGCGAAGAAGTTTTGAAGAAAATTCGCCTGTTTCAATCATAAAATACAATTAACATGGGCAGTTTTTGAAAAAGTAATTTCCTTAAAGCTTAAATTAAAGGCCAAGCCAAAAAACAATTATGTATAAGCCCGGGGTCGGTGAAGAATCTTCTGACTTTCCACTGTATTTTTCAATTTATTTGAATAAAATTAGGGCTGACTTATACTTTGCATTATGCTTTAGGTTTAATTGGCTACTAAACTCTTCATTTATTTTTCAGATTGTTAATTAAATTAAAATAAAATAAAGCTTACCACAAATTAATGCCACTAGCCAATTTGAAGAAGGAACCCTCAGGTCACAATGGTTGACTCCAACTAATCTTCCTTTGTCTATTATGATCCCCTGTAATTCAAAAATATTGCAATATTGATAATGGTTGTCTCAGAAGGCACAAGGAGCTTTGTAATTAGTTCTAGTAGGGATGAAGGTATTCGAGGTTTTTAAAATAAAAATAGGGAATGTGCCTTTGTCCCTCATTTTTTAATAGTTTATCTCATTTTAAATTGAAAATAATATTGTCATAATATTTATGGTCTCTAAAATATGTTATTTTTATAAAATTAATCAAATTTGATTAGGGGTTGTGTGTTTAAAACTAGCTTTAATAACTTTTAAAACAAAGCAGATGTAGGGGATTCAGAGATTCATTCATTTGGTGTGTCCATTTCTCTTGTCTTAATTTTTAAAATAGACTTAGTGTGAATATTATAAAAAGTATTATTTTTAACCTCGTTTATACTGAGTTTGCATTTCTGCAAGGACGTTGTGCTGAATGAAGTCAATTTGTGGGTTTATAAAATACGTTTTCCTGTCGGGATTTATGAACAAAATAACGTGCCTTTTCACCAAACCCTCATCAGGTTACAAGTCAATTTGGCCTTGGCTAATGTGTCATTTTATTAGTCCTATAGAGTTAAGTGTTAAAATATGCATCTCATTTTTCATGCGACTTGAAACGAAGAAAATATCGAAAGACCAGAACCAGAGACTTGGTTGACGTCACACATTTGCTTTTGTTTCTCTTATCATCACGTAAGCATTTTCAGCCAGCTGCTTTTTTTATTTAGTTTATTATGGAGAGGCTCATAAAATTGTGAATTGTAATTCCAGGAAAAGTATCATAAAATATTTGGGCTAAGCTAATCCAAATTAAAAATAATTTTTAAGAACCTTCCGAAATAGTTCTTATGTTTTCAAAACTTTTAAAAGAATTTTAAGAACTTTTAATAATACTTTTGTACCTTGTGACTAATGAACGAGTGCAAAACCATAAACTAGTTTTATTATAAAAATTTTTTTTTTTTAATTTTCAGATATAATTTATTACCTGTTATGTTTTACAATTTTATTTTTCAAAAGAATGAAACTAGTATTTCAATGTCTTTGAGTTGCATTTCTCATCTCTGCATTGTATTTGATCTCAAAAATCTAATTTTAATCTCATTGTTAACTTTTTAAGCATTTTAATGCTAGTAATATTTAAATATTAATTTTGTCATGTAAATTTTGAAAATTTGTGTGTCAAAAATTAAAAACATAATCTGAAAATTGAATCAAAATTTGTTTAATAAAAAAAATCTTTCTTTTATGTTTGGTTTGGTAGATTTTTAACTGAAATTGCCCAAGGGGATTTATTAAGAGTATAATGGCTACCATTAAAAAAATGTAGGATTGTGTAGTTGAAACATTGAAAGGTGAAATTATTCGAAAAATAAATTTACAATTAAAGTTAAATTAAGCAAGTAAAGATCATTTTAGTTTGAAAAAAATACGTTTAAAAAATCTGGTTTAATTAGTAAAGCTTTATGTCTAAATTAATCCAAAAACAGAAAACAGGTTCAGGATTCTTTCCCAATTGGGTTGGGCAAACTCGGGTTTTTAACCAACAATCCTTATCTTTGTTAAATAAGAGTCAATAAGAATTATTTGACTTATTTTAATCAGAAAATATGATGAACACGGGCAGCTTTTAAAAGCATAATTGTATTAACACTTAAATTTGAAAAACATAAAAACCCTTTCCCAATATACCAAAAACCCCGGGGTAGCATTAAACGGTAGACAATCGAATCCCTTTGTACTGTGAAACTTTTATTTTATGGGATTCGCTTTAGGGCCGACTTATACTTTTTACTGTGTAATTATTTGTCTAGTACATTTATCGCTATATTGGCTACTAAATAAAGAGTTTATTTCCGTTGTAATTAATTGTTAAATAAAATAAAATAAATTACCAAAAATTTGAGACTAAACAACTTCAAGAATGGACCTGCCCCCGGGTCACAACGGCTGACTCCAGTTAATTCTTCTTTGAGTATTCTGACTTTCTGTAATAAGAAATAATTAAATTGATAAGGGATTGAGTATTTTTTTGGTTTGATGTTTAAATTGAATTGGGAAGTAGCTGAATATTTTGTTTTAATACTTAAAGTTAAAAAAATTATCTTGAATTTTTTATGAAAGCTTTTATTGCAATTTATTTAAAACCATTTTACTTTTGCTTTAAAAAGAACTTATAATTGATCATTTTCCAAATTTTTTCGGTCTGCTTAAGAATGTGAAGT
>JAQGAA010001291.1:0-16337 GCA_034696425.1 Isotoma viridis | reverse complement strand
AATCTATAGCATTATATATTCAATATAGCAATCGCTTTCGCTACTTTTTTACATCTGTACTTAAGGAGAGTTTATTAAAATCATGCAAGCATATTATATCGTAGGCGTATACCTTAATCAAATATCTAGAAGATTTCTTGTAAATTTCTTGTAAATTTGGCTTTCTTTTGTAAACTAGTGAATTACAGAGGAACTGAAGCAAACCAGATTAAAGATTATCAGAGATGGAATACATTATTTGGTCTATAAGGTATGATTATCGTGCCATAACTGACAACTTCCATAGACGATAAAGGAAATCCATCAACTTGACCCTGTGCTGTGCCCGCATCGCTATAATCTCATAGCCATTGCCATCGCCCAACTGTAATTTGCTAACAATAATATATACCTAACAGGTATCGTGTGGATTGTGGTAGTGCTGCCGATATATATGTGTTCTGGTGACCAATACCTAAGTCACTTTTTGTGGTTAAATAAAAATATGATATTTTCAAGGATTGGGATCACACTGTACTATAATACATGTTTTAAATGAACCTTTAAGAATATAATATTTTCATGATGTATCGCTTTTTTAGAAACCTGGGAAAGAAATGAACTGATTCTTTCAATCTAAAGTCCCAACAAATATTTTCCAAACTCTTGGTGGTGGAAGCACCTTAAAATGCTCACAAATCTTTCACCTTTCTTAATTCACAGCTGGAAATAATGTACACCAAAGTTAATAACAGTTTGGGTAACAACTTGAAAGCACTGGTAAGAGTAAAATAAGGTGGACTTGTTTTGGGATATAAGAATTTTACTATATTTATAACCAGAATTCATACGTTCCTGAAATTGGCCCATATTCTAAAACGACTTAAGAACGAACCTTTGTGTCCAAAGGCTACATCATTTATTGACCAAATAAGTTATGTTAGTGTTACATTTAAAACATAACGAGATGATTATTTCTGCACCGAGCGCCATTCCTATTACATTTATTACAGGAAAGAACCAATGAAACTACCCAAGTAAGTCAAACTATGGACATTTAAGGTTATATATTGCAATAGTGATGATGGTAGACACAGGCTGGGGGCTTCCTTAAAAAAAGACCAAGTTCATTTTAGTAATTTTTGAGTTAAAAATCCTTCCTGTGATTACCTGGGGTTTCTCTCTCATCCAATTCCTGTAAACACTCTCCTGATGGTCAATTTCTTCTCTGAGAATTTCAATTTAGAGGACGAGCCAGTAAATAAAAATAGTGGGCCAACTGTTTGATTTCTAGCACATTTTAAATTAAATCCTTCCCTAAGAAGATGAGAAATCCGTAGTTGTCCCTGGGAGTATTTTGAAGTATGAATTATGAGTACTCATTTCCCTTTGAGGAACTTCGTCCGCTCGTAATATCACATGAAGTTTAATTCTTTCGCCTGACTTGGGATCCCATGGACAATTTTATGGTGCTAAAAGCAGTACGAGGCCCACCTGAGATCACTCAGCATCGTTTAGAACAAAGTTGATTTAGTGTAATAAGAAAAGCAAACTTGAATACGGATCTATCTTATTCTTTGTGGGCAGCATTCTACAAATTTTTTAATCCGCATTGCACAAAAACCAAGTCAAAATAATACAATCGAACCAATTCCATCAACTGGAGCATCATATAATTTAAATACCTGTAATAACTTCAAAGAATTGCATTCCTGGCTTTTGATCACCTCGTTTCAATTTGATCATCATGACCAAACAACAATAGAAATAGACTGGTCATAATATAATTTTGGTTCTTGACAGGACATAAAAGAGCGATAATCTTGAAAGGTAGAGCAATTAATTTACCTCCACTGGCAAATTTATGACCTGCAGGTCCTGAAATAAGTGCAAGGCCAAGAGGATAGTTCAGATAATAAATCAGACGGGCACATGAGCTATCAACTATCAGCTTGTAAAATGTGAATAGCGTATAATATAATATGCAAATATTAAAAATAATATTCAACTCGTATATTTATACATATACTGATATCGTAGATTGCAGATAGATAGTGGTTGTAACTTTGCTGAAAAACAAATAGGACCAACCTTATGGATAATTTTTGCTTGATATACAATCCACAAGAACAAGAGCAAGGTAAAGAAACAAATCAATTTTGATCAAGATGGAAATGTTTAGAAAAGTCTTATCACAAGTAATATCATTTAGGTATGCATATAAAACTTAAACTCTTATCAAATCCAGAGCTTATATATCTACACTGTTAATTTGTTCTTACCTCTTGAATATTAGATGACATGGACTTATGATGAAAAATGAAATAAAATTAATTTTCTATAAAATTTAAATACCACAATAATATTAAACTTTATTAAACAAGTCAAGCCAGCATGGATACTGAATTCATACAACTAAACACTCCTCAAGCTCTTAAAGCTTCGAATTCAATTTCCTGAAGAAAAACTCCAAGCCAGCCCCATTTATGTCTACTCTCACATTCACATGTTGAAAAAAAGTCGTCTAGATTCTTAAAAGATTGGAATGCTAGCGTAGTAACAAGTAATAACATGGATAAAAACATGTAGATTACTTTCAGTACAAATAAACCTCATAAATAACATAATGTGATCCAGTCCATGTATTTGTATCAAAGAAATTTGCCTTTTCTAGATTAGATAACTTTTTTATCTACCTACCTGCCCTGCCATCAGCCAAAACTACACACTAAAAATCCTTTTACAATTTGATACAAGACGAATATAAAATAATATTATATGTACTATGAATATATCCACACAGAATCCTATGTAAATCTCATTATCACATATTATATGTTTATTCATTTTATCATTGCCAAGTTCAAGAAAGAGAGCTAAAGGTCTGGGTGATGCTGAATGTTAGGTTATGTTATACCCTCTGTCTCTAAAGACTAGCCACATCACTCTAGATTTGAGTTATTAGTCTTGTCAAATTCATGACCTTTATCTTTAATAAGGGCTAATTAGATGGAAATGATGCATAACAATTAGATTGAGGGTGATGAAGAGTTCTGTATAGAGAGTACTTCAGCCCAAGAGGATTTTTACAGGTTGGCTCCAATTCTTTGATTAGAAGCCTACCTTTACACTATATCAAGTTTTTGTTACATTTTTATTCCCACTTTGAAACAAATGGTAGAAGGCTTTAATTAAAAGTTAAACATTATTAGTGTTTCTTTTTTCATACGAAGCCCATGCAGCTGTTTACTCATGCATAGGATAAATGATTTAAATTGTAACAAACGTGGAGTTACATGTAAAAACCGGAGCAGAAGAAGACTCATCATCATTTCTCTCATAAGAGTTTTGATGATCTCCCATCAATACACACAAAATAAATTATTTCATGTTTCATCCTCTTAACTTTATTAGGTACTCATTTATATATTATACTTGTTGGGCTGAAGTAATCTTGAATTTTTAATGTTGTCCTCAAGCCACAGTCAAACTAAGATGAGCCAGTTGTATTAAATAATTTTAATATTATTATTATTAAGATTATTATTGTGAAACGTAGTTTTTACATTTATGGCTTACTAAGAGTGATAAACATGGTAAAATTGGTAATATATTTTATACTCATATTAGCAGAACTTGCTGGTTGTAGTTAGTAATGTTTCATCTTATCTTCTTGTTTCTAGTTGTGTATTATAATAAGCATAAGCATGCAAATCACGGTTGATCCACAATTCTTCTTTTTGACTTTGTGTGTTTGTATCTGTAGCATGCGTTCAAAGTCACATAGTATCGTCATCATGCTTTTTCTGCTTGATGAGTTTTAAAAGCAAATTAAAATTCTGCTAAGCAATTCCACTTCATTTTCATTCACATCTTTCTTATTACCATTCAAGCCTTAGTAGACAAAATGTAGCATTGCATTTATTGTATAAAGCTGTTTTGGTTTTGAATTGAAAATTTATTAATGCATATCGAGTCGTCTCAAATCAATCGCTATATAAAAATCCTCAGCTTTAATATACAAAGTTCTCAAAAGTTCCTAAAAATATCAGCATTATGAAGCATCTTTCGAACAGTGGACCCAAATGTACCAAACACACACAACATCAAATGGGCAAAATGTTAAAAACTAAATATTTTCTTAAGATTAACCTTACTCAGCGTTAAAATCTACTTTATCCTTTGGTCAATGATAAAGTTGAAGCTAATAACAGACTCTAATTCTTTTGAATTTTCTCCAACATAATGTTCTCCTTCCTCAAGGAGTTAGTTATAACAAGTGTACTAATTAAATCAAACTCATTCGATGACCTTTAGATTAAAAGGTTTGATTGTATTCGTATAAGTCGGCAGACTACACGGCCAGATTAAATTTAACCGATTAACACTAACTTGATAACAAATTACAAGGCAGAGGGTCTACTTAATTAGTGATATTATTGTTTATTTAATTGCAAAATTTGGTGTAGATATGTCATTTGCAAATTTAAATTTTGCATATAATGCATTTCATTTAGCGTAGGTAGATATATTGTAGATTAGTGCATAAAAATAGGGTTGCTCTCTGAATACATGACTATATTATCATTTTTACCCTTTGTCTTGGCTACATGCCATTGCATTACTTATAAAGATTTTTACTACTGATCTTTGAATATTATCATACAGAATGTAAAATGAAGGGGCGGGTAGGTAGCTAGAAGGAAAAATCAATCAAGGAATTAATTGCCAAATTTGTAAAGAAATTATAACTGACTGAGCTGCAACCCAGTAATTTAAAATAATTTTATGCTTAATTTTTTCACAACAAGGTGAAAAGGATTAAGAATAGCGATCAAGAAGATTACAAAGCACAGTAAGATGATATACTAACTAATGATATGAAAAATCGTATAATTTCTCTCTAATGGTCACATCCTCAAATCCCAATATCTAAAACACACACACACGTTGAATCTAGATCTGTGCAAACTGTGGCTAAAAAATGTTGAACAATAAAGTAAAACAAACAAGAAAATTATTATGAGAATAGTAGATCTTTTAGTTTGCATGTTGTCTGCATATTATTACCAATAATGAGAATAAACTTGAGGATGAAACTTGTAAAAAAGGAGAAAAATCTGTATAATATCTAATAAGTAAGTGAGGGACTCCACAAGCACACAAACGGTAGTCTAATGAGCTCCAAATTCACCTTATTTGTATTAACTATCTTGGTTACCTTGCTTCTCTCTTTACTTTTTGTCTTTTTAATTTTTCTATATACAAAAAGGACCAAAAGTATTTACTCTAGCTGACTCCGTGTTGATACACTGATGATATGATTATGATTTGGTATGAATTTTTCTTCAAAATAATAATGAAGTTTAACGAACACCCAGGAAGAAGACCGCCTAATGTATGTATGTAGGCAAAAACAATGAAATAAAATATTTTTTATTAATGACTTTGTATGCAAAATGCTTATTTTGCTTGGGTTAAATTTTCTACCAGTTTTCATGTCTTTAAAATGAGAGACTTTTTTACGTTTTACTCTTCAGAAGAGTCAAATAAATGCTTGAATTCTGTAACACATCTGCTACTACTATTACTACTGCCACTACTATTACACGGCTACTTACAACTTACAACTCCAAGAGAAAAAGTTACAATCAGTGCAGAGCTCATTCTGCATCTTAATTACACGTAATTCGGAATACGGTTAATTTTTCTTCACATTTACATCCTTCTAATGGGTTCTAGATGTTCGACTTTAATAAATTCACTGGAGCTTCGAGAACAAAACAAATGAATACTCAATAAAGTCAAGACTTGGCTGACTAGATAAAAAATATCAAATGCTGTTAAAAGTTGAATTATTCTAATTTCTCATAATATTTATTACGTTGAAAAGTATTTAGAAAAAAGTCTTTGTCTGTGTGTAATAGTAATAAAAAAAATAAAGGACACTGAAAATCAGTCAAAGCTCCTTTGCTTATGTTATGATGATGATGGCGATCAAAAGTACCAATGCTGGAAGATTTAGTACGACCTTAATGGCTAGAAAGTCATGACATTGTAATAAGAAATACTAAGCTTAAGTGCGAAACCAAGTTTATTGCTTGGATTGTAGATTTTGCATTCCATTTTGAACGCGTAAATAAATGATCCTGTCTTGAGATCAGGGATTTTTTACATTTTTTTCTTAATTCCAAGTTAAATACTTACACATGCTCTCATTCCTTTCGTAATGATGACCAGTCTTTACCCTGGATCCTAGGATTCATACTACATCTGCTATTTATTATTTATACATACCTGCTCAGATTTCTCTGTACTGGTAGATAACATATCTTTCTAGTATTATTACTGTCCTGCTCTAGATGAATTTGACTTTAATCAATTTAATCGAGTTTTCTTATATTTTTTACTTTATTACCTATACCAGACTGAAAGGAATGAAGAGTGAATTAGTTTAAGATGTTTTGTAAAAAAAAAATGACTCGGAAAATATTTAAATTCAACACACGTCATATCTTAGCGGAACTAACCATAAGTTAAAACTGTTAGGTGTTGCATATGTACAATGCAAACTCAATTTTCTTAGAATATATGTGCTAAAAATGTCTTTTATACATCAACAATTTTAGAATACCATAGAACATATTTATATTTTGTCCGAAACGAAAACCGAGAATCTTGAGAAAAAAGGGACAAAACTTGAGCAATATTTTATGTACAAATATAAAAAACCTATAATTGTCAAACTGATAACAAATTGAATACTCAATCAACCACTTTACTTTTGTTTTAATAGATTTAACCCATACATTGTCTTACCAAAGGTATGACTGCATTTACATATCCAAATCATTAAAGCAACTAATTAGCAAATAAAACTTAATAAAAATCATTAAAATCTCTGCCACTACAAGTCAAAAGCATTAAAATGTCAATTGAATTTTTATCTACATAATAATCTACACTGCAAATTACATTACTTACTTTTACCCATACAAGCAAACATTAAAGAAAGCACCATTTTCAATCCAATTTCACACAATCAAATATCCCTACAAAATTACAGTAAAAGTTGAAAAAATTAACAATCTTCCTCTTAACTTAAACAACCCATTAAAAATCATTTACTTTTACTAACCATTCCCTGCGACTTACAATCCAAACCTGAAAAGCAGACTCTAGTGTAAACTTACCTCAGATAGAAACTTTAGAGAGGAAAAGCATAAAATTCGTTACTTAATACCTTAAAGTAAAAAGTATAATAAAAGTACAAGGGTGATTGGACAGTGGGTTGTTTCAGTCCAAAGAGGGTAGTTCTTTACTCAAGATGAGATAAAGGGATGAAAATGTGTATTTGAATCTCTATAATATTATACCTACAGAGGGTTACACATTTACATTTACTTTACTATCCTAAAAATCCTAATCCAAAATCATGATTATCATCCGAAACCAAATGCAAGGCAGGCAGGGTGGAATATCCTTACAGCAACATTAGAATCATCAGCATGTGTATCTCTAGGCACTTCTTTACTAACTATACCCAGCACCACGAACAAGCTTCATTTGATCATGTTGGATGTTGATCATCTCTGAATTCCCTGTGTGTTGAGAGGTATATATCCCATGTAATCCAATGTAAAGATCATTTAAGTCTGTTTTCTTGTGTTGTATTGAACTTACTACTAACTAAAACATTTACTATCATCGCATGTATATTTCGAAAGGTAGAATATATAGAAATAACCAAAGTAAGTATAAAAGTACTGCTAAAAGAGCTAGCTGGTACTGTGTTACCACTACTGACTTGACTTGAATGTTGTATACGATGATGATGTTGTGTATGATTATTGTTGTTTTGTACATGTTTCCATATACACGAATTGGTATCCCCCATCCAAATCTACCTGTGGATTAGTTTTCAGAGGTACCTTGGTGTCATTTCCGAGTAGGACTTGGTTCAGGATACTTACAACCGCTTCCTCACGTTCCATTTAATCCAGATTTCAATTCTAGACCGATCTCCTTTTAAGGTACTTGAGACCTTGTTGTAGTAATAATAGTAAAGTAATATTTTACCCCTACTACTGCTACTACTTATTGGCTACTGTGCCTTCAAACCAAACTTGATTTCTTTTAATCAATAGAAATCATAAATAAACAATTATTGGACACATGTACACTTGATACATTTTATTGATTTATAAATAAAGTTTTTTGTATCGATAAATAAAGGAGAAACATTAGTTTACTAATTTTGTCTCAACTTTCAAGGGGTATCAGTTTGCCTCATGCTTGTTGTGAATGTGAAAGTAGACTCAATCTTTTAGTCGGTGTATCAGTTTAATTGTGTGGTTCGGGTGCAATTAAAATCTACAAGATTTTTAAGGGATTGTTTTTCGAATATTAGCCGAAAAATCTTGTTATTGATAAAAACTACAATAAAGCCAAAGTTTTAATTAAATCTGTTGAAATTCAATTACTACTGTGAGTGAACTTGTGTGAAAGTCTAAAAAGTTGACAAAACTGAAATACACTAAGAAATTAGATAAATTGCTAAAAATCAGAAAATCATACGATACGAGAGAGCCCTTAACAAGAAGAAAGCAGTAACAGCTCTTCCGTCGTGTAAACTGGAGCGGGCAGCTTTATCTATAAAATCCAGCAGCTCTGGTTACCGTTTGCCACCACTGCTACAATTTACAAACTTGTGTTGCGTATGAGAATACTTTCAAGCACGTGGCCTAATCAGTTCAAAGTGAAAAATTAACTCCGTTCTGTTTTTTTGTTGAATGCTACCGAAGCGTGAAAATCATAACAAAGAACAATTCATTTTGAGTAAACTGCTCTAATTTTTAACTAAAAAACGCAAACAACGCACTTTTTCCTGTGAACTAACACCAACACCGTTTATTTCTTCACTTCGACTAACTTATAACAACACAACACAACATTGGACAATTTCTGGAAAAATACTCACGTCATAATAGAAAGCAGTTTTATTATTAAATTAAAAAGCTGAAACCGGAAGAAAAAACCCGAAACTGTTTTAAATGCTTTTGACTTGTTGACATTTGAACTGCTACTACTACAAACTACAAGCCTTAAAAAGAAATGAGGTCACTGGAGGTTGTCAACATTGGACTCAACCATCATTTCCATCATTGCCCCTTACAACAACTTAAAATCTCAAATTATCGCCGATAACGCTGAAAAAAGTTGACTCGTCTTTCAAAATATAATATTAATCTAGATCAGTTTATCACACGTCAATCATCTTATCACTAAATATATCTTGATTCTTTGAATCTAAATGATAAAATAAACTCAAAAAGTAAATGTGCAAAGGAACAAATAGAGAAAAAAGGTGAACTGGTTTTGGTTTATTGGATTGTGGATTGGAAACCTCTTTTAAGGGAGAGATTAACTTGTCCCTTGTCTCATCAAATCACGTTAAGCACACAAAATTGTGACTGACTTGTACCATTCACCGTGTCGGCTTGTCTTTTTGCCTTATCCGTCGATAAAAAGTGATGAGTCGTTTTTTATAAATTAAAAAAAACGACTCTAATTTTTATATATTTTAAGACATTTTTTTATTTTCTACTGATCGAGACCTCTGGTTTTACTCTTCTTGATGTTAGACCCGAACGTATTCCTTCAAAATCCCACTCCAGATTTCAAGGTAAGAATTCTAAATACTTTTAATTTATTGTTTAGGAATATCTTTAAAGGAATCACACCGTCATACTCAATTAAATCTTCTGATATCAAAAGTTTTATTCAGATGATGGACAAATATTTCATATTTCATATTATTAAATATAGGCGTGTAAAAAAATTCATAAAATGCTTTGAAAAAAC
The DNA here is from genome assembly GCA_034696425.1 of Isotoma viridis. Lineage (NCBI taxonomy): Eukaryota > Metazoa > Arthropoda > Collembola > Entomobryomorpha > Isotomidae > Isotoma > Isotoma viridis. Next base: position 6,494 of record JAQGAA010001291.1, on the reverse strand, counting down.
AAGGTGCACCCCACACACACACATACGTAAAAAATAAATGTCTGATATACAAAGCTCAATATTATCCATTTTTCATCCAAGATTTAAAAAAAGAAAAATGAGAGTTAAGCCCAAGAAGTAGATTGACTGACAACTTTTGTTATGAGAATGTGAACGATACGCAATGGGTTGAACCCTTTTCCTTAAAAAATTAAATATCCCTTAAATAGAAATTGTGTCATCATCATTGCAGGGCTTCGTATATAGTAGTAAAAAACGTAAACATATTTTACTGATTGTATGTGTACTGTTTTCATTTCATAAGGAGTCAAAATTCTAAAAAGTAATGATTTATGATGTCTTGTAGTTTCCGCACCTGGTTTGACTGTGGTCTCGGATGTGATATGGTTGATTTTGAATTCAAAACTAAAAAAGAGTCTAAGTTTTTTTTATATAAAAAGATCCATGGTAGTAGTATGATATTAATAAGTAGAAGTAGTAGTAGTAATAATAATAGTTTTGAAGTAGGGAGTGCGTTCAACAACTTTTTAAAGCTTGATCTGATCTTGTCATTCAAAATGAACGTTGTTAAATTGTTAAGTCGCTTGTCAGTTAGCTCTCATTGTTATATCTATAGTAGACTGTCAGTCGGCATTTTGTACCCAAGAGTTTTAGATCATCATGATGATGGTAAATGGTTTAACATTTGATCTGGATCAGAGAAATGTCATCTTCTATGATTCTTGTTATTGATAAAAAGGGCTTTAAAAGAGTGACTGATATTTTGACTCTGTGAGGTTTGGGGCTGGCATAATATTCAACTCAGTCAAACATAATATCAAAATATAAACATTTTATATATACTTTGTTGAAGTCTTTCACTCTAGAAAATGTTGAAAGAAGAACATTCCTTTTGACCCTTTAGAATCATTTTTCAAATTCACTTTTTTAAACTTTTTAAAAGCTTATGAGAGCTTGGCATTACGAGACTTGATCTTTGTTGACTCCGTAAGTCATCCTACTCAGTCCTTATACACAGCTCTTAAGGTTCCCTACGATCATCCTGTCGGATACTTTCAGTGTTATAATATAGATCCTCCCATCCATATGCTTCATCTACATTCTAGCATTCCTTACATGATTTTGTTTGACGTGGTAACAAAATTCTTGTTCTAGTTACAGGATCAAAGATTAAATCTTGACCTTTGATAAGGATTAAAAGATCGAATGAGATTAAAAACAAAAAAAAAATCTGTCTATCACTTTATATTCTCGTGTAGTAAGACAAGATATCTACTACAACCTACAAGTTGCTTATACCAATTTTTCTCCCCTTTGGCTTTACCTCAGCCGTTCTTATCCAAATCTGTCATCAAGTTTTATCCGCACTGATGCACAAAATTATTGCAAAATTTAGGTTATATTATGCTTATATAACACTAAATACACACCGCAGAGCAGTCTTGTCTACATCTGCAACAACTAAAGTATAGAATTATCCTTATTGCATTGAATTGTTACTTAATCAAACCATTTTGTTCTGCTAGATAGGTACAAAACAAACATAGTAATTTTTATAAAAGCATGCGTGGCTACACTTAACAACTTTGATAAAACCCTTAGATAAATTATGTAATTTCATTTTCATTCTTAAAACTCAAAGTAAAAAATAAAAATGTTAAGTATTATTAACATGAAACATGATTATTTTATGATTATAATGTGCCATTTCAGTCTTGATCTGTATATTTAGTCTGTTCTGGTGAGACTAGCGTGAATAGTAGTTCAGGGGCATCTTGAGAATTATATAGTAGAGGTTAGCAGTACACATGTAATCATAATCATAATCACAGTTAGGCTTAAATTGTATTATTATTGCAAAACAAAATAATTCTAATTGTTTTCAATTTGACGAGATAGCTTTTTTGATACTCAGTCTCCCTTCATACTACGTATTAAGGACAGGAAATTCCACTAATGAGTTTCTATGTGCATATTTCAATACAAAAAGATAAGATAGTTAGTTTTTAATAGATATAATATTATCATTACGTTTTCATGCTTACATGGTCAGTGCAGTTGATTTTATTTGTAGTTGTTTAAAACTGTGGCAGTTAGCTGCTAGCGTGTTCATAATAGTTTTTTTGTATGTAGAAGAAAAAAGCAAAATAGTGTATTATTAGGACGGAACGGCTAGGACAATAATCTAATCCAAGGGCAAGTTGATAAGGATGAAAATGAATCTTAATTTAATTTTAATACTTGATGCATATTAGGAATATGATTTTAAGTGCAGAATGAATAATTGAACCATATCATCAGTAGGAGCAAAAAGAGCGAATTCTTTTAGAAAAATGGACTAGACTTCTAGAAAAACATTAAAACTCTTATCACATCCATAATAACTAACAAGTACCAGTTCACTATTTATTTGTCATTTTATTTTACTTTTAGTTTTAACAATGCGTTGACAATCAAATACCTAAATATTTTGCTTGTTTATGATAAGATTTTGACAAAAATGAGCCAGACGAGATTAGGTATTCTGACAATATGATTAGGATGGAAATTGCACTAGTTCATTTCTAATTTATTTCAACTGATAGTATTGACGTCTGTCGTAGGTGTACTATATTTTCCAAATGTGACCATCTACACATTTAGGCTGAATTCATTTATGCAGACAGTATTGTTATCAATTTTTTCCTTTTTTTGAAGCAGATTAAAGCAGATTTATTTAGAATGACAGGCCAAATAAATGGTCAATGAGTTGACTCCTCGAGTAATGCTTTGCTTATAAAAGCTTTAGTCTTTTACTCTGTATACTTAATTTAGCTTGATCGACTATCTTAAATTTTAGAATGGACATTTTCTATTTCGTTTGTATATCAACTGTAAAAACTTAAGAATATTATTTATCATTTATTAATCTTGATTCTTTACTACTTAATGTCGATCTGTTTTTATGCCAAGGGAAAATCTCTCAAGAGAGCGTAATTGATATTTGAGTAAATATCTTAAGATTTTTATATAATTTATCATATTTTGTTTGTATCAGACTATGAGACGTCTATAAAAAAGAAGTACAAAAAGAAGAGTCACAGAATATTAATATTATTCATAATATTAATATTAAATAAAAATTGTGAGTTTTTTTGAGACATTATAATATCTACTTCTTCAAGCCATACATATAGGTACAAATCTCTCCTGTTGTTGTTCTCTTTTAGGTAATAATTTATCTGTTTATTACGCATTGAAATATTCTTATTAACATGAAATTTACTAAAAAGTCTGACTTTCAACCCATTTTAAAGTGTCTAAAGAAATAAGTGAGATTGTTAATCAGATTAGATTCAAATTGCGTCTGATATGCGATGTCTAGGGGTAGAAATCTTTGTAAAAGAAATCAAATAAATTGTCAAATGGATATTTCATGTAAATAGCCCAGTCCCATCATTATCATCATTTGTCTGTGTGAGCGCAAAGAAGACTACTACTTACTTGTTGTTGTCCAAGTTGTCCCATTACAAATGATCTCTGACTTTAACTTGGCTGACGTTATCGTTTTACCCTTCTGTAAATAATTTGTTGGTCCTTGTCGCATTATTCCATCGGCGATCTACAAAACTGCTTCAGTTCACTAATTTTTTCTAATTTAATGGCTATAAAGACAAGTAATTACTGTCAGGGATGAGGATGAAGTATAGTCTCAGAAGGAAAGACTATAACGCACATTCATTGAATTTATAATTTTTTTAAAGTAAAATCTTTAGTTTAAATGTATGTATTGTCATCATTTGATGTAGTTTCAACTTTTTAACCAAAATAAGGACAACATTGTTGTGAACAGGGCATTTTATCTTTAGACATTCAAACTTCTTTGTTTGCCTTGTCTACAAATAATCATTTACCATTTTTGTATGATTTTCCAAAAAAATAACAAGGAGATGAATTTGTAAATTTTTATTTGTATACGTGCGACACTAATGACAAGTCACAAGCCAAGCCAAGATTTTTGGAGGATGATATATATACGAAGTAAGGTTGATTTATGAGGTACATGATGCTCACTTACAATTAGCTTGAAAAAGTCTAACAAACCCTCGGAGTACTCTGTAATTAATTCTTCCAAAAGGGTTATTTGTAAATATTTTGCGAATATATAAGATCGTGTGTGATATGCAAAAGAAAGGAATTTTTAAAAAACATTAGAAACCCATTAGAATCTTTAGGGTAAGATGTTACAAGTTCAAAGTAAAAAAAAAGTTGAAAATCTTCTTTGTCGAAGATGACAATTGACAAATGTAAGGACAGGGTTGAGACACTTTAAAGCTAGATTGATTAATAGCAGATTCGGGATCTTGGCAGGGCAAACCAAAGAGATTGTCTTATAAGTTTGTTTTATATATTTAAATTTCCACAAGTTTTTGAACCTCGAGTCTTATTTCTTGGGTGTTCAAACATTTCATTTTGTATGTTTATTTGTTTAACTTTGGTTTATATGCTTTTGCTGTAAAAAACTAACTCATCTCTAGTTTGCATCCCATAATTTCAAAACGATAGGGATGGCTAGCAAGTGGTTGTATGTGTGTGTTTGTACATAAGATGATAATTTTGAAGGTACTTGGTTGGGTCGAATTACATTGAATTAAGCATAACAATACAGAATAACTTAGTATCATCAACATCTCTTTTCAACATAATTCACTTTGTAAAGTGATTCAAATTTCAATGAAAACAAGCTTGGGTCCCTTTCAGTCTGAAAACTTGAAACATTTGCAGGACCCTTTGTATCTACTAGATTTTATATAAAAGAGAAATAACAAAGCAAATAGATTTCTTCATAGCCAAACCCAAGCAATCAGAATCATGACAATTTATTAATGAAAAATGACGAGAGGATCTCTATTCAGAATATTACAATTGAATTTTTTGGTTTTTGATCGGATACCAAGTAGCAATACAAATTATGTATGAGCAATAAGGTACTGTCATACTTAATAATATTTGAAGATATAGAGAATTAATCAAAAACTAGAAAGAATCTAAATTGCATAAAGATTATGCTGACTATTCCATTCCAGTAGGTATATGGGACATTCCATTCATTTTATCCGATTGAAATTCAAATTCTCTAGGGAATGTTTAGGGTTGAGTAGACTTTTTGGAAAGAGCCCTACTACTGCACTTCATTCAATATCTGAATCAAAGCACAGAGACAGTAGACAAGGCACTCCTTGAAGACAACTTAAATAGGATAAATGACTTGAAAAATGAGCTGAATGAAGAGGTTAAAAATCATCTGGGTTGATTCTATACAAAAGTAAATTACTAAGGAAAAAGTTGCAATAATAAATATAATGGTAGGAAGTCTAGGAAGCAAAAGTGAACTGACTCTGTACCTTGTTGTGACACAGTTTTCAGTTTTTTCGGTTCATTTTGATAAATTCGACGTCACCCACTTGAAAGGATGGGAGAGAGGACGTGTCATAACAAACAATGGTGTTAGCTTGGTAAAATAAATATTGCAAAAAAGTTACCTCAATGATTTTTGAAGGAAAGGGCGAAGGTAACTAAAGAGATCTGTCTGTCGTCCCTTGAGTGAAAAATTGAAATCCCAAGAGCATAATGCAACTAGTAAGTCCCTATACGATTTTTACTTCTTCCCTCATCTCATTCTCTCTTGTTTAAATTCTCAATAGGAAAAAAAGTCTCTTGAAAGACTTCACTTCAAAAGCACTTGAGAGAGCTGGAGAGCTCCCTAAAACTCCATAATAATAATGATAATAATAATACATATTATATTTATTTATATCATTCACTATTACTTGCTATTACTGGTTCAAAATTGAAATTTGGAATGACATTTTGAATGAGAGCAGGGAATAAAAAGTGAGCCTCTTAAATATAAAATCTCTCTTGAGTTTTTATTGCTGAGCTAACAGAAGACCACCACCATTATCATCATCATCATCATCAACATCATTCTTATCATCATCATTATCATCAGTAGTAGTAGCATCTTTTTACCAATGCAGTTTTTACCTTACACATCAATTCTTATTATACTTCTACCTACTTGAAGTCTTTTGCCTCTTTCTTATCTAAGCTGTCTCCCTGCTTACCTGTGCTGTGTGTATGCAGTCAGTCATCATTATTTTCATCTGTGTAAAATCAAAATCATTTCTAAATTCTTTACAAGCCCCTCAGCTCTCAGACACAAGAAGATCTCTGAATAGTAGTAGTAAGTAGAATAGGGTTCAGATTATTAAGTAGCGGAAGCTACTTTATGTGAATGCTCTGTCTGTCCGTCTGTCTGTCTGTCCGTCCGTCTGTCACGTCGATAACTTCCGAACGCTTTGACCGATTGACTTCAAATTTGGTATACACACCTTAGGGGTCCTATCTCATGTCAAGTTTAAAAATGGGGTCAATCGGACCACCCCCTAGGGTCATGACCATTGACCTCACCCACTAATACATGATAACATAGGCAAGTGGGGTATCATTGC
>JAQGAA010001290.1:0-16347 GCA_034696425.1 Isotoma viridis | reverse complement strand
ACCAGCATATGCCCAATCTCGGGTAACTACAGGATTCACACACACGCTTTCCAAAACATTTGAATTAGGATCGGATTGGTTAAATGAAAGTACTGCTTTTCGAACAGCCTGGAGGCCAAGTCCAAGATAGCTATACATCAAATTAAGCTATGAAATACTATTTCGTAAAGCCGAACATCATTTTTTCTTTTGTAGTTCAAAGCCTAAAATTAATTACCTGTGAGTGTACAATGGCACTTGTTGGTGGAAAAGGCTTATGTTTTGGATATCTTCTTTTGGAAGGAATCCCATCGTTTCAGGGGACGATGCCACTGTTATTTGAGTTGATCCTCCACCCAAGTCCAATGCAGCAACAGTTTTGGAAACATGTCCACCGATTCTATCTATTGTTAAAAAGATAAAATTAATATTCGTTTTAGTTAGAATTAAGATTAGAACTAAAAAATTACATAATCGATCAAATAGTGTATATTATAATAACCATCCATACCTAGTAGGAAGTTCACAGTAAACCAAGAGAAAATTCCTTCGTCTACACCATCCATAATACCTACAGAGTCTGCACTTGCTAAAAATCCACTGCTATTGATTACATCAGCTACCTGATAGTAAAATTATAACATGACTGCCTATATTTAGGTACTGTATTCAGCGAATGATAAAAAATTTCAATTAAAAACTTACAGCAGCTAAGATAGCGTCAGCCTTATCTTTTGGCAAGAGTCGAAGGCCAGCAGTAGCCTTCAAGGAAATAGGGGTAGATGCCCACTTATCTTGGGGAATGAACATTTTAGCTTTAGCTAACAGTTTTTTCACGGTTTCGGCTCCAGCCTCGGGATCTTCTGCAAATGATGAAAGTCCAGGTTTGGTCTCGTGGAAAAGCTCATCTTTTAGCTTTAAATTGTTGTCTGCCAACCAAAATAATTTTTATCAAACAAATCAAACTTAGTAAAAATGATACCCACACGAACGTGTTCTATTGGATTTCTATTTAATTGGAGCACTAAATTTCATCGGGTTTCTTTACCATTTACAGATTGATGAAAGGCAAAACCAAGAACTCTTGTTCCAGTGGACCCTGCGTCCAGTACTACAGCATAAGATTGCTTTTGAAGTCCAAATCTGAGGTAGAAATTTTCATCCCACCAAGTGACACTATGGGACGGGACATTAGAACCACTAAATAGAAGTGCCCATACTAACAGTACAAGCACGAAGGTTCCTAAGATATAGACCCTTTTGCTCCGTATAGGACCAGCGGGTACTCGCTTCATTTTAGTATTTCCTTGTCCTTCACTTAATCCACCCTTGACATAGTCTCCACCAGATCCACCACCGTTAAGTCTATCTTTTTTAGAATCTACAGGAGATGTAGAGCTCGTTCTTTCCCGGTTTCGGAAGTGGATTGCTCCGTCAGAATCACTCATTCTCTATAAAAAAAAATTATATCACAAGATCTTTAGTAAAATCTCTTTAGCCACCTTTTCGACATGTGAAACGTAAGTAAGTATAGACCATTAGTGATTGAAACTGGGTCCAATCCTAATGCTAGACTTAGACTGACAACGTGTTATCCAAGAATACACGTGAAAGCACTGAGATTCCAAGATAAAAAAAACACGACTGTGGAATGACGAAAGCTATAAATATGCGATTAAAAGGTTTCAGCTATAATTTATTTAGTTTAGTTTAGGACGTTTGCCAGAGAGAGTCAGTCACGAGAGGAAGGAAACATTATTTTGCATTCTACAACGAACTTTTTAATAATACTTTACTTACACTCTTAATAATAGATGTTTATAATGAAGTCGGTCTCGCAGTTGTCATTTGTCATACCCAAAATAAAAGAGCGAGAGCCAGGCTTGAAAATCTGGCCAAAATCTAATTAACTTTTGAATTTAAATGATGACGATGAGTAAGAGATTATTGCGCTGATTAATAATACCAGGAAGAACAACAATAACTCAAAGTGGACATGGAATAGAGTGAAGAATTGAAAACAAAAAAGTCTTCAGCAACTTCAGCTGCTGCTGTCGGTTAAAGATTGAATTGAAAGACCACGATTATTACTCAAGTGTGCTGTGGGAAGATTCTACATACATACTGTACATTCATGGATTTGCGATTCCTATTTCGAGTAAAAAAGTAACTCGTATTCGTATCCGTACCCGTAGCCGTAGGTAGCGAGATTATTGGTAAAATATATTTTTATGCTGTTTTTTAGCTTCGTTCCGGAAAACATGCGATTCAGCCTTTTTTATCAGCAATTCGTAGCTTTTAGCTTTAGTCCTTTATATTATCATTGCATTATTTCCATTGTATGAATTTTTATCATTCAATTGAAACTTTTCAAACCCAAAAACTAATTCAATAGAAAACCTTATGGTGGTATACTACATTGCATTGTTACACAGTAAAGGTAGGGTAAGTAGTATAGTGAATGCATAATAGTGATTGTGATTAGTAAATAGTGGTAGTTAATGTAGCTTAGTTTAAAAATGAACCGAACACGTATTATCCTTTGCCATTTATTGCCTAATGAATAGTAATGAGAAAATAATAATGACGCATTATCATCATTATCCCTCACATAATGTCACATTCACAAATACAAACATACCAACCCTTTCTTTAATAGAAGTTTTAAAACCCAATGAAAAATTGTTGTTTTAACTATGGAAAGCAGGGAGGTTCTATTGGGGGGAGGGTTCATTTCATAAGTCTATGCACTACGCTAATTAAAATCTTATTTCAAGATAAAAGATTCTTCTTCTTATCCTTGTCTATTTTCTATTCACAGCATGAAACAATATTTTATTTTATATTTATTGTATAATAGCAATAAAATAAACCATAAACCTAATTACCTAATTCTAATCTACTGATTGAGAAATACGTAATCATTAGAACGTGTTAGAACTCTTAGCTTAGAACCTAAGTTTCAAGATTTGATTGGGGAGAAAAGAGACATGTTTATTTCTGTCTCATTTTTCCCGTTAATACTTTTTGTTTTGCTTCGCTCAATCAGACGGGTTCTTCAGGTTCAGAGATCAGAGTTTTTTCAGATTCAGATTTCAAAGATTAGATTAGATTAGACATTCAATCAAGAAAGAGACACTCATGTTCTTAGATTTTGGGATTGGGTTAGAATAGTTTTGGGATGTAGGGATTTGAGAATGGTGACAAAAGTGACAATATTATAACGACAGTAAAATTTGAAATGTTCAGTATCAACGAAATGAATTATAAAAATATGAAATGGGGAAATATGAGTGAAATGTAATGTTCTAATAAACTTAATATTAATGTATTATAATAATTTGTTTTGTTACATTCTGAAAACTAAAACAAACTGTGGGAACTTACGTGAGATTTTGTTGGTAATGTTTCTGAGTGACAATCAGATAATCAGAATACAAATTATATTCTCTCAGAAATTAATCCTAGTACCTGTATAGATCGAGTTAATTAGCAGCAAAACTTCACTTTTGGCAGATGAACTTTTGCTCAAGTTGTATAAAGTTGTTGAAGTAAATGTTTCTATTGGAATGACATGGTAATTATGCTGCTGTAGCCTTGACAGTTTTTTCCCCTAACTATAAGCTTTCTTGTTTTGTTTGTCCTTGATTATCTGAGTCTGATAAACTCCGTATCTTATGCCTCTCAACAATTTTTTTCTAATTTATGCAATGCTGTACTGTGATATTAATGATGGCTTCAATATTGTATTTTGCATGTAAAGTATAAACTGTCTGTACGTAACGCTATTATTGATACGTTGAGGCTTATCTAGAAGAGTAGAGGTTGCATACTGCATTTGACTCGAATGACTCATTTTGACCATCGGCTTCTAATGGATTTATTAACGGGCTGGAATCGAAAATCAACCTTGTGCATCAGAAATCAGAATTTATATGTATATAGAATGATAAAAATATTTATTGGTATTGTTGGAATGAGAATAAAACTTGGTTTCTCAGGCTAGCTTACATGGACATATGTCAAATGTTATATATAACATTTAAGAAACCATAAGCGTCTCAAGTCACAAAGATTAATGAGGGAGTAGTTATTCAGTGGGGGTCTTAAACTTAATGTTTCACAGGGGTGAGACATGTTAAGGGGCAATTATCCCGTATCCGGGGTTGTTCTAATCCAACCAAATATTACGGTATCTTTATAAAAGTCGTGTAGGCTGTCCAGTTTATTCTGTAATCTTTATCAGTGAAGAATTTTGTAGACACAATAATAAAAATACTTCATTCTTGGTGTTGACGTTGACAAGGTGGTGACTGACGAGGAGAGGTGAGTTGTTTGTATAAGAATAAAAAGCCTTTTTATCAAACAAGGAAAATAACTTGAGCCTTATCAAAGCAAATAAATACTAAACGCATTGAATTAATGAAAAAAAAAAAGTACGGAAACTTAATAATATATTATAGTATATTTAATCCCATTTCAGACAACGCCAATTCAAAATGCCCAACCTGACACAAAAAATCTTTCAACTTCAACCTATGCAATGCACGCTGACGCTAAGCACGCTCAACTTAAAAAAAATTGCAAATTAGCCAATAAGTCTTAATGAACTTCGAGGACTTAGATTTCTAATTAGGTAGTTTTATGTGTTGAATTTCAATCAATTGAATTATATGGCCAATATTTAGCATTAATTATCCAATGAACCTTATAATTAGATATGCGCATAAAGATTGGCATAATATGTAAGGATGAAAGACTTTTGCTGGAAAACATTTTTGAAAGCAGTTATCCGAGAAGCATTTAAAAGAATAATTTTATTGCCAACCGAACTCAAAAGTTTACTTACGTGTGCTCGTCAGGGGGTTTATATTGGGAAGTTTACGAAAATTTACTTACGTGTGCTTCAATTTTAGAATTCCAAAAACTCGTCAGGGGGTTTATTGGGTTTATTCATTCCAACTTTTGTCAAAAGAGTTGGGAGGTTTGAGGATTCGCAATATTCTTATCGTTAAGTAGGAATTAGGAAATGCATACAAAATTACTTTAATCATTTAAATTAATCTACTTGAAAGCTTTCACTATATATCTCTAATAAGTCGATATCATATTATAAGCATCCATGATCATTATCTTAACAAGTGAAATGAAATAGAATATTGCATATACTAAACATCTATTACTACTACTGCAGTCAGTTTATAGTAAAAACGGAAATGACTGCGGTATGTGGTGATGGTCGAGAATAAAAAGGAGAGGCACTCGACTAAAAGGAGAAAGTAAAGTGAAAGCAAGCCCAAGGAATACTTTCTCTCTGTCCGTAGAGCGCCGAGCAGTTGTAGAGAGAGAGAGGTTTAGATCAATAGATGCGCTCACACAGGGAAAAGTACAACAAGTGTACTACTTTCACCAACCAACCAGACCACCACCACCACCATTACATACTACCATAGAAATACTATATTACTACTAATACTAGTCTAGAAAGAATGTTATCAGAGTTACCATCATCATGACATTTTGCTACTATTGCTACATGTGTATATGAAATGACCTATAGACAGACAGAGCAAAAAATTTAAGAAAGAAAGTACATCTTCTTTCACTTTATTCGCAAAATACAAAATATAATTTTTGCTTGGTAATTGGAACTTTCGGGACATTTTGCTGCTTTTACTATGTACTAGTTTATAATTAGAAAAATAGCATGCATTTAAAGCTTGACATTATTTGCACATCTACCAGCTTATAAATTCGTATTGCATTTAACATTTTGGCCATTTATTCGCACAGTGTAGTATGAACATCTCGTATTTATAATCTTTTTTGCAATTTTGTAGGGCTGGATTCGCATAAGAGTTTATAGACTTTATACTCTACTCTACTAGGCAGAAGGAATATTTATCGTTCGTGAGAGTGAATCCAAACCAGAGAGAGATTGCCACACCAAAAAACTATTTTGAGTTTTTCACTAAATTTCACTTACATCCAAAAGGGTTTTTACTAAAAATCAACAACTAACAAGAACAACTATTTAAAAGCTTTTAGGTATTGTTTGGTGACAAGGAATTTATTTTGATTTAAGACTTTAAAAAATACAAAATAATTGATATTTATTTATAATTATATTAGTTTGTAATTTTGTAAGTATTGCATATTGTAAATTTGAAGATTTTGTAGTGGAATTTTTCATCTGTTGTCTGTATGTCTTTTGCATTGTTTTTATCTGCCCGAGATTGCATAATAATATGTAATAAAAAATATCCATCTAAGCCAGTCAGGCTACTTTTAATTCCTAATTATTCTGAAATTTCTTGTTATTATTTATGGCTCATATTTTTGGATTTGCAATTTTTTCAGAAATATTTCTGAAAAGGAGCCAGCAGCGGCTGAAAAAAGAATATATAAATTGCAAGCAGAAGGACCCACCCGACTGGCCAGACCAGACCAGAAGACCTCACATTTTAAAACATCAAGCTGATCAGACCACAACTATAATTGTACTTCTGTACTCAGGGACATACTTATTTAGAATCTGAACCACACCCTGTGAACCTGACACATAAATCAAAGAACTATATTTCTATTGAAGTTCTGTCATATCTGAAGCAATAATCATTACAAAATGGTACGTTTTCTGAATTAATTTTTAATATATAGATAGCTTGATATAGAAGCTTTTAGAACTAACTTAAAAATTTTCAACGTATCGAACGGCAACTGATGAAAGGCAATAAATAAGGCTGTCAACATGTTCAGAAATCGGGGGTTTTTATGGATATGGACATTTTGGTATAGTTTTATTATTACACTGAAATCATTATGATTTTAAAATTTTAATATGGAAAGGGTAGAAAGCGAGTTCAATTTTGGAATATAATCTAATAACTGTCCGAAATCTACAGTTTGAAAGAAATACGAAGTACAGACCACCTGACAATTTTTGTTTTTGAAAAGTAATTCAATTACTACCTTGATACTCAGTTCCATTTGTGGCTCCCTTGTTTCTATTCTCTTGTGTCGTTGCGAAATGCCTAACCCAACGAAAAATAATCCAATGCCAATGCCACTGGTACGGACCCCATCGCAAACGCAACAAGGTCGTCGTTCACGTTCAGCAAGCCGAGGAAGCATTCTTAATGCACCAGTAACTGGGAAGAAGGATTCTACTGCAACTCCAAATCCTATGTCTTCCAGAACAAAACCTAAAATCTTAACAACTGAAGTCAGGAGTGTTAATCGGTCTAAGGCCCAAATAATGTCGTCTGCCACTCCCACTACGTATACAAGAAATCAGCGTTCAAGGGTTAGGGATTAAAAAACAGGATGAGTTATGACTTTTCAGGCGTATTTTTTCTTTTAACTGAAGATCGTTCGACCTATTTATATCTCAGTTCAAAAATAAAATACCTACGTATTTGCTACTGGCTGCAATGTATTGACTCTATTTGTCATGTGTTCACGCGCCGAGTTAAATATATTTCTTGTGCATGATTTTAATAATCAACCTAGCACCTTTCGATACGTTAAGTAGTACTTGCACTAGCATTTTGAACTTGATAATAAAATGCTAAATCTTGAAAGGTTAATTACATGTAGAAAGTTAATTTTTCGTTTCAGGGTAATGAAGTGTCACTCCAGGGTGAAATGTGTTCACATTGTAAGTCGTTCACGGCTTGTACGTCCTTTTTCTGTCTTTCTCCCTTGAGTTTCTTTCCTCGAAAATTGTGTCGGCACCTTAAACTAACCAAACAGTTTCGCTTCGTTTTTAGTTGACCCAGATGAGATCAAGCGATTGGGAAAGCGTTTCCGCAAGTTGGACTTGGATAACTCTGGGTCGTTGTCTATTGACGAATTTATGAGTTTGCCTGAGTTACAGCAAAATCCGCTCGTACAGCGAGTAATAGACATTTTTGATGCGGATGGTAATGGAGAAGTTGACTTTAAGGGTATGTTAAAGATTTAACGTCAACGCTGTCCTAACTGTCCTTTCCTACTTGTGATAACGCTGAGTTCTACTTCAAAAGGAGACTGCAGAAAATAATGTTATCTCTCTTTAGAATTCATCCAAGGAGTATCCCAGTTCAGTGTAAAAGGAGACAAGGAGTCAAAGCTCCGATTTGCTTTCCGTATTTATGATATGGATAACGATGGCTATATTTCCAATGGTGAACTCTTCCAGGTATACCATATGTATTTCGAAACATACAAATTGATGAAGCTAGTTAGTCATTTCAGTAAACTAATGACATTGCCTTGATTTCTTAGAAGGAAAAAATGCTATTATTTATGAATTAACTATATGTTTAGGTTTTGAAGATGATGGTTGGCAACAACTTGAAAGACACACAACTTCAACAAATAGTGGACAAGACGATTTTGTTTGCAGACAAGGATGAAGATGGGAAGATCTCCTTTCAAGAGTTTTGCAGCGTTGTTGGTAATACCGACATCCATAAGAAAATGGTTGTGGACGTGTGAAGAAACGTATGATTTCAAGTCCCATTATGTTACTCGAAAATTCAATATGCTATTCTACGATATAATATACACTTTAAAATACACATACTGTTACTAATCATATAATTATTGATATTTAACTAACCGCAAGAGAAATTTATAATATCAAATTAACCCGTCATCGCCCACCTCATTAAGTATGTATTAAAACAGTTTTGGGAACCTTCTCTCGTCCTCTTGTACTTATACATTATACATGTTACATACATACCTTACCTACATTTACTGTTTATATATGTGTAAAACTAATGATACTACTTGACATATTGTTATTAATTACGCATTTTTTCAAGATTACAGTATGCTGCAAACAACAGTTGAGGTATATCTTCATCGCAATATTTAACAAAATTATGCTATTGAAAATTTTCAATAAATCAGTCAAAGTCAGATAGTTAAGAATGCTTTCAATCATACAACCATCAAAGAGTTACTCATAATTTTATTAAAGCAGCAAGAAAAAATGTGCTAGTCTTTTCTATTCCAAAAGCTTTAATTTGCTGTCGTACTTTGTCATTGTTGCTACTGCAAATTCAATTGATTATACTGAATTATTGATCTTGTAAATCAAAGAAATTAAAATTAGCTCAACGGCCGGTTTCATTGAGTTTATGCTTATGTCACAATATAATTATATATAACATGTCATTTTTGCAATACTTGTCGTTGTTAGTGTTGGAAGAGTAAAGTTTATATTGTTTCATTTATTTATATAATTTATGCAGTAGTCTTAATTATTTTGGTTGACACGTTTGCAAAAAAATCCATCAATTTTTGATTTATTATGGCATCGATATTATATTGATTTCTAACTTTATAATCGAAACATAATGAGATAATGCATAAAGGCATTCGCATTCGGGGTTTTTACAATTAACTTTCATTTACGTCGGGGTTCAGCATTATATTTAGGTGTTTACTTGTCAGATCTGTTATTTTGTTTTAGACTAACTGTATTCATGCATTTTTCATGAAATGCATGTACCAAAAGGAACGTTAATTCTGCCATCAAATAAAACTGCTATTTGAAACGTTATAAAATGATGCAAACACTTGCTGTATATTGATGAGAAAGATATGCCGGAGTGAAATCCTAACTAATCTAAATTCTTATATTTTGTATGAGTATTTGCTAGTATGTTATGTAATCATTTTCAAAATATATTGATGATGACTAAATAAAACCATTTCAAGAGTAAGGCCATCAATATTTTAAGAATTATCTCATTTATTCGAGAAAAATCTGTGGAAAACTCATAAAAATTAAACTGACGCTGCTGCCTTCGCGGCAATACGCTTATTTCTCTCTTCGGCAATGGTCAGCTTAACTCCCTTGCCCTTAGGTAAAGATACGTAGGGCTTGTTTCCTTTACCGATGATGAAAACATAATTCAACCTAAGAGAGAAAATAAAATAATTATTTAGTTGGTTGATAGTGACAGTGAGAATACGTCCATATTATAACAAAGCGATACTGACAAAGACAGTCGAACATCCAGTTCAGATCAGATCAGAAATCCTTAATTTGTCGATTTAGATATTCGAGTGTCAGTTCTCTTGGTAATACACTTAAGTACATTGAATCGTACTTGTGCGACCGAAAAGAATTGTATTTCATTCGTATTGCCCTCTTTTTGACCCGTTAGGTTATTTATAAATCCAACGGACTTCGAAAGGGGCCACCGGGTTTATTGATTGCGCTTAGATCAGAGCTTGTACTGATTTGAGTGCTCACCTAGTAGCGAATACGTGACCAACGGCATCCTTAATGTGAACGATATCGAAAGATCCTGGATGTCGCTCTCGGCTGACAACTGTACCAACTCGTCCCAAGTTACGACCACCAGTGATCATGCACAAGTTTCCTATTGGAATAAAAAAGTTTTCGTTGTAATGAAGTCGATTATAAATGGACATTTACAACCCAAGTAGTCACTAATTAACTCAGTTATAAAAAAAAGTATAATCACATTCGATCATTGGATTATGCCTGAAAGTGTTCATCATCGAAATTTCAAATAAAATGACCAATCTATACATAAAGTGTGTCTCACCGGAGTCAAATTTGATGAAGTCAATGATCTTTCCAGTGCCGATGTCAACCTGAATGGTGTCGTGTACTTTAACCAAAGGATCTGGATATCGAATGGTACGTCCGTCATTGGTGACCAAGAATGGAACTCCCTTAGGTCCAACGCTAACTCTCTTGACCTTGCACAACTTGTACTAAAGAACAAATAATTTATTTCATCTTTATATAAATAACTTCTAACGTATCAATGATTTTGATAAACTATAAAATTGACCCATTTTAAAAACTTACCTTGGCTTCTTCATTCGTAATTCTGTGGATGGTGAATCTTCCCTTGACATCATAGATAAGTCGGAAGTTCTCTCCGGTCTTTTCGATTTGAATTACATCTAGAGGAAAAACATGTACACAAAAGGTTAAAACCAACGTTGATTATTATAATATTGACGGCTTGACAGCAATAATATACAATTATTCGATACATACCCATGAAGCCAGCAGGGAAGGTAGGGTCAGATCTGACCTTTCCGTCTACCTTAATAAGTCGCTGCATAAGGATCTTGGTGACTTCAGCCCCAGTAAGAGCATACTTCAGACGATTTCTAAGGAAGATGACGAGTGGGAGGGATTCACGCAATTTGTGTGGGCCAGTGCTGGGTCGTGGGGCGTATACACCCCCAAGTTTGTCCAACATCCATGCCTTGGGTGCGTTAAGACGCTTCAAATGCTTCTTAGGACCGCGAGCCTAAATACAATTCACAATTAACAGTTTGAAATGTAAATCAAAAAGTGAAAACATCAATTATCAACTAACGACAATGTTATGTATTGAATTGCAATGAAATTAGGTCTACGCAGTTTGTTATCTAGCATCTGCTGTAACATCATAATTTTTAAAGTCAAAAGGTGACAGGTTACTCGGCTACTGTCAACTGCTGTGACGTGTAGAACAGTCCCTCTAGTCCCTCACCTTCCTACACAGGCCTTACTTGTTTTCAGGGTCCGAAAGTCGGAAAGCCCATTATTTGAAATTGTAAAACACCGATATTGTGTAATACTTCATACTTAAAGACATTTCACATTCACATTAATTACACATTTAAAAATTTCACAAAAACCTAATGAACTTGATAACTGATAATAGTAACAAACTAGCAACCGGTGCGGTTGTCTGCCTTGCTTCCTCGATACACGCTCAATGCTAAATGTACAATGCCTAAATGTGAAATGCAATGTACAACACAAGTATTCAGCATAAGCTAAATTTGCTAAATAAACACTTTCATTATAAAAATGTACAGAATAGAACGATCTCTCTAAATTGCCTATAAATTTGAAATATCTAAAGATAAGCTTAAAACTAAACTTTTTTGACGATTTCAAAATAAAATAAACTTAAATATAGATTAAAATTTATAAAAATGAACTTACCATCTCGGAATCTGTTGAAGTTACTAATAAAGAATGATAATGTTAGAAAAGCCGAATGGATTGAGTGAGAGATTGTGCTCAACGTGCCAGCATGGTCAGCAATGGCAGCACTATAGGATGGAATTGGTAAAGAGAAATGAGTTCACATAAAAGCTTACTTTTAGTAACAGCAGAGAGAGTAGGAAGTGAGTGGAAAGATTGTAGTCAAGTATTCAATACTTAGTAGATGACACTACTCCCTTCACTTTACCAATAACAAGTCGTTTGTTTTCTGTCCTTTTTCCTCTCTCTTTACACTGACACTGGCCTCTTCTAGCATAAGGATATGAGGCATAGATTTATACTGCATACTGGTACAAGACTGGGAACATACAATTACGAGGTTTCATTCTTCAGCAAATTGTATTTTGTATTTAGCAAAAACCAAAACTGAATCAAGATTAAGATTAAAGTTCAGTTTACGAAAAACATACCACAAATTAATCAAAATCTTATTGCTAAATCAAAACTATCAACTATAAACAAAACTACACGGACGGAAAGCTGAAGCCTTAACAAAGTGCAAATAGCAAGGGGATTGAGACAAACGATTATTGAGAGTGAGTGTCCTTTACACTTTACATTTTATTTTGTGTATTTTGTATTTGTGATTTCGATTTGTTGTTTGTTGTGTGTTGGGATTTGAAGTTCCAAGTCACAACACACAAGTTAACAATTCAAAGTAAATACAAAATATTTAATTATGTTCAATTCACAATGTTGAACGTTGCGGTTGCATGCGATTTTACCATATCCCACTCTGCACTCCGGGAAAGCTTTGTATTTCATATTTTGTATTTCGATTTGCATTCATGTATGTATGTGCAATGTTATCGCATTGTTATGTAGGTCATATTTTGTTTATATTTTGATGTTTGTGGAATTGTTTGTGGATTCAGGATTGAAAAGTCAAAACAAGACACGTACAACGTATTGTGTATTGTTTCCGACCGATGACCGATTTTTTTTTCTACATTCATCATTCGACATTACCTCATAATTTGGCAATCCATAAATCCATTGCATTCATTGTTTTTCAGTATGCAGTGAAATAGAATCGTATAGTATATACAGTATTAAAATTACAATTAATAGTGAATTCATAATTGTACTGACTGATGACTGATACAAAATCCAAAATACAAATTTTAAACGCTGTGAAAGTGAAAAAAATCACAAATAAAAACAAAAAGGTAGAATTTTCTTTTGTTTCTATTATGTAATTCATAATTATACACTTTCAACTTTAGTAACAGAACATACATTGCCTTACATATTGCATATAACTTTTCATATTTATTGTGTACTGCATAATTGAATAGCATAAATGTGACCGCGTTGTCAGTCTTGTATTGTAAGTCATAATACAAGTCGTTTTCACGTCTGACAATTAGATATAATATAAGACCTATCTAACTTTTAATTTTTTAATTTTTTTTCCAGTTTCATTAGCAGTAAGAGTGAAGAGATTCCTCCTTCCAGCCCAGTTCATCAGTTGAAATAACTAAACGTTCCTTTAGCCATAAGCCAATACCCAGTTTTGCTTAAATATGGCAGATAATGATGGAGTTGCCCTCTCTCTTGGTAAGTAAAGTAAATCTGTTTGTTGAATGTCAAATTAGAAAGAAAAAGAACTAGAACTAATGATTTATGTGCTTAATTTTCACAGCGGATTACATTAAAGTAAAAAGGAAACAGGGTAGCTTCAAAGTCGGACGAGGTGGTGCAAAGGCTCAACCGCAGTCTGGCCGTGGCCGAGGTGGAAAAGGAAGAGTCCTCCAAAAGCGACGCAATAAGCCACAGAAAGGAGCTGGAAATCAAGTATGACATTTTGTGTGTAATGAACTGAGAACTGAGAGCTACACTATTTTAAAGAAAGTCCTTCAATCGTAAACGAAGCTGTTATTGGAAGATATTCCACCGATTATCTGTACTATCCACCCATACCCATGGCCATGTGATAAATAGTTCCAATCTTCTGTTTGAGGCTGTAAACATAAGCTGTGTATTTTCTGAGTGGAGTGGAGTATGTCAGAAAGTTGAATCATCTTCTCCAATTTAACATAGACGGTCATCTGTCCAGTTATCCTCATGATTTTCACCACCTTTGAATCTAATATCTTGTAATTTTGTATTTCTCTTTTAAAACAAAGGGTCAGCAGCAGCAGCGAAGGAATCGTCAAGGAGGTGGTGGCCGATTTAATAACCAAGTTGCGATTTCTCCAGTAAGAAATAACCTTTTATATATTCATATCACTGTGTCGTTTTGTACGTGCGTGGCCTAGTCTATTAGATTAGAACTTAAAATTAGTGTAATAACAATTATTTTCACTTATAGAGGCAGAAAGCAATTCCAAATGCCAGACGAAAAAATCAACGTTTTCTGGGGTTAAGAAATTTGAATGCTGGAGTTGTAGCTCCCCAAAATAGGCCTCAAAGACAACAAGCTGGCAGTCGTAATCGTAATTCCTTCCCACGACAAAACCAAGGAGTGCTTCGAGGTATCAGTCAAAGTCTCATGAGAGGGGGTAGACGAGGACGAGGGGGTGCGCGGCTGAACAGAAATATTCCACCTCTTATGTCGGTTGGACGGAATCAATCCCAATTTCAACTCGCAAACCGCACACGAGGAGTTAAAGTTCGTCAAAACAACAGAAGAGTTGTGCAAAAATTGGCGCAGAAGCGTGTGCAAAGGGCACGGCTTCAACTAGCCCGACCTCGCATTGGAATCAATATTGGAAGACGCTTATTGGGAAAAGGAAGAATTCAGGTATTGTGTCACATTTTTTTTTCTTTTTTAATGTTGACGGGTAATTAGTTATCAATGTGAAATCCTTGTTGGTAAATTTAAAACATGAGCCGACCTTATCGATTGGATTGTATTTGTATGTAACCTTTCTCAGGGTCTTGATGTTCTATCTTCTCGTCCTGGAATTAAATTAAGCCGTAATGGATTTATAACTGTGCGAAGTCCTGTTGAAAAACAACTTCAGCGCCTTGTAGTTCAAGATAAGATTAAGAGGGCTCGTCAGAATCGGAACAGAAATCAGCTGAACCGTAGCCCGTATGTTCAGTCAGAATTTTTGAGCAAATATTAAATAAACACGAATTTTGAGTTAGGTACACATTACAGATTTTTTGTTTGTAGGAATCGGGCTGCACCTCTCCGTGACACGGGTTTGCGCATTGAAGTTCCCAATGACCGCAGAAGAAGATATCCACAAACTAGACGAAGGCAGTCACCCCTGCCACCACCTGCACCTGTCAGGCATTATGATCCATATGAACCAATGATGAGCACCATGTATGCTGATGAAATAGCTCATGGTTCTAGCCGAGGAAGGTCAGGAATAAGATCGACCGAACGTTACAGTCCTCCTCTTGTACGAACAGCAACAAACAACACATATCGAGGAAGATCGCAGGAAGATTATGACTTTCATGGACTTAACCCTGAAATTCAAAAGAAGATAACGTTCATTCAAAATCGTAATAGGATCGTTGAGCCTCCAGGTATCATCCCTGATTTCAGAGCACCTATCCAATCTTCTACAATTAAATTGGGAGATAGGTTTAGAATGTACATGCAGTAATGCAGCATGTTAAATTTCATAATCGCATCTTTCTATTTCTGTTCGCTACATTTGTATGATAATTAATTTTAGTTATGTTTCAAATGGGAACATAAAAAATGAAATCTTTTAATCGTTAATATTCTTCTCGAGTTGTTAAACTAAATACCTTGTAAAATTACTATATATTCGTATATTACCTAAGAGTTTAGGTCTTGAAGTTAACATGTGGTCACATGACAATTCAGAGTCTATAAATTTACCTAAAATAATACTTTATGTGTACAACCGTAAAATTTGGGTTATTCTGGTTACTACTAAAATGTCCAAAATAAATTGATTTACATGGACCAAGTTGTACACGTTCACGAATTTAGCTATCCAGATTTTAAGTTAATCACACAGTTGTATTAATTTTAGAAATCCGTTACTATAATGTACAGAGTTCATCAACTGCCTGAAAAGTGAAGACCAGAAAGTTAAAAGCATGAATGAATCTGTATCTTTCTCTCTTTTAGCTGAAAGTTTCAGCCTGAAATCCGGAACGAAATATCTTCCTATATTTATATTCCCTTCTCAATACTTATCTCCCTGGCTCGCAATATTTGTAACTTCTACTGATTTCGAAATTCTACGTGTATGTACGTACGTCCAAGAATTACATAAAACATTACAAATTCTAGACTAGAGCCCCTACATCTAGTTATTAGTTATTATTAGTCCATAGTCTTGTTAGTATTAGTTTTACGTTTATTATGTTATTGCATAATATAT
>JAQGAA010001289.1:0-16349 GCA_034696425.1 Isotoma viridis | reverse complement strand
AATGAATAATTCCAGGGGCGGTTTTATACTTTTTATGTATGGAAAAGCACCTTAAGTTGATGTGAAAATTATCGGAATGAGGTCTAGCGCATGGAAGTCACATTGCCCCCTTAGTGCTTATGGTGCTGTATTTTGTACTAGAAATTCATATAGTATGTGACTTTCTTTCTTATTCTTTTTGCTTTGAATTGGCTTTACTGTCTCTGACTTGAGCCGTGGAATGGAAATACAATGCAAAAGTAAGAAAATGCATAACGATTATTTTAAAATGAAATGCACCTAAAGTGAGCCATTTTCTGCATAATTTCATAAAAAATTACAAAAATAAAAAAAACCTCTGCATTTTGAAGTACAAAACTTCTCAGTTCTGTATCTAAAGCCCTGAGATTCACCCTTTCATTTTAAAATCATCTTCAAACATTTTTTTATTATTAAAAAGAGTCTTCAAGGTTTTGTCGCGTCTAGATTTAATAATTTATAGTTCATGCAATGCCTGTCTGTGCCTAAAACTCTATAAAATTCTTAATATCTCGAACTCTGACCCTGGCATTTGGATTTATTTTTTTGTACATGAATATCTGGCTCATTTTCGCATAATATAAGCTTTAACTATCAGTTACCAGACTCCCATTAATAGTATTACTGCGGGGAATGTGAGAAATACATACTGTTGACGGTTTTACTGGATAAAAACATAAATCGATCTTTGTTTGGACCAGTCATCATTCATGGGACAAGAGCCCATCCCAGAGTTGACAGTCGGATCCAAGATAAGTAAAGAGTTCCTTTGAGTCTGACGAGTTGAATGATTACTTGTCACGAAGATTATGAAGGACAAGAGCCTTAACATCTAATGATATTTTTTAGTTTGATAAAGAACTTGATTTCATTGGCAGATAGCTCACAATTATAGATTGATAGATAGGTACACGCATTATTCTTACATCTTGATAACTAAACAATAAAGTTTACAACGTAAAAAAGAATAGAGTAGCGTGAAGACAATTTTTTGATGAAAGCATTAAGGTTAGGCGTAGCAGTACATAGTTCTAGAAGAATTGAGTATACTGTGCAGAATATTAATGAACTACCTGATGTTTCTGGACAATGAATAATTCCAAGGGTGGTTTTAACTTTCGTGTTTTTGACACTGACCAAATTCGGAAGCCAGAATGAATGGGAAAAAATCTGTTCAAGTTCTCTCATGAATTTTATTTTACCTATAGGAATCGTTCATTAATTCTGTGTTATTTTAGTGTTATTTTGGATTTTTAAGTGCTATTGATTGACACGCTTGGCTTAATCCATTTGCTTATACCTGCGAGCTGCGACCGAACTTGACGTTATGTTACCTGAAAACCTGTAGATCAGTGATCTGATGAATTACCTGAATTAGTTAGTCCAAAAATGCTCCAAACCCTCATCTCAGGAACTCACACTTGCACTTGCAGGAATCGTCCATGCAACTTACAACCTTATTCAGAATTCAGAGTAAAAACTTGAACAAAATGTAGACACAGTAATAATGAATAATCCAATATCCAAATTATACAAAAATTATGCTTGGAAAAAACGTGCGTACCCCATTATTCCCAATGTAAATAGATATAACTGGATCCTACCAAGTTATCGTAGCATTCATGAATTACAATTTTAGTTCTGTGGTTATAATGGTAATAAGTATTTTTGCCTTCAACTTGGGCAGTTTGCCCATGAAAAACCACTACACTACAAGTAAAGTAAAGGGTCAAGTCAAAACATAACACATGAAAACAAAATAGTATTAATATCTAGAAGGAAGAGAACATGAAAGTGTATTTGCTTCTCATCCAAAACCTTGAATAATTAATGAGTACAAGATTAAGTTTCGATTCGCTTTATTTGCCTTCTTGACCATTCCAAGTCTCCCCATTAGTTTCCAACTTTCCATCTAACTAAAATCTATAGAATAATATTAAATATATAATCCATCGCTATCATCGTATTTTTGTCTTAAATTTGCACATTTTATATAAGTAAATTACATAAAGAAGGTTGTCTTCTTGAATACATAAAAGGAACTAAAGAATCCTCTTGCACCGTATGAACAAGAGGATCACTCAGTACGACTGCGTTTTTATCTTTTAGATGAAACTTGAATTACAAGATGAATAATGTGAACTTGTTATTAGAGTTAGAAAAATCAGATGTGGATGTGACAAGGAAAGGAAAAGAAGAATAATTTTATGAATAAGAAGAAGAAAAATAGAATAAAGAAAAAAAAGAAAGTTGTCCTAGTCAGTCTGCATCCTGCATGTAGTATCTTATGCACTAGATTTTGAACGGTTCTCTACTGTATTTTTACTCTCATTCTTTTGTCTAACTTTGAATAATATAGGAAGTATCTATCCGGTGTGATTGTCGCTCTTAGTAAGTAAAAGTAGAATATGGTGAATCTTGATATTATGTAATGGTAGTAGTAGTAGGCTAGTAGTACATGTATGAAGGGAGAAAGTACTCAAATTCTTTGCACAAGATCACCTTCATCTCACAAAGCAAACATTTGTCTGTGTAAATTCCCCAAGGGATGAATTTGACTATAAGCTGAAGAAGAAAAAAAAGTTAGGACTTTTTTCCCATGTTTTTTTTTACAATTCAACTAAACTAACTTTTCATTCAGATAACTGGCTTACTTATTCCACCTCCACAATCCATATTGAATAGAGACTACACATGGGTTTCACTATGGGACAACAAGAGTTTCATAATACAGTCATTCACTAACAATAGAAAATGATAGAGTGACTTCGTTGGATGTATTGTGCATAGAATGTTAAATTCATTGTAAACAAAAAATGTGAAAATAAGAGGGCATTCTTCTATAATTCATTTGGTTACTGCAATATTAACATTTGTTAATTTATTAACGTTGTGAGATGATGCAAAAAGACTGAATGGTCTCTCTCTCTCTCTGTGACCCTGGATTTCTGTATATTTGGCTTTATCAATTTATCTAATCAGAGTTACTTATTTTGGTTATTTTGGATTGGAAGGTTAACCAGAAAAATGCAAGTCAAGTAATATTATTTATTATCATCATTATTAATTACTAATTACCTAATGTTATTATTACATTTTTATTAAATTGTTAATTTGCATTTAAACTTGAAAGGTTTTACTATCAAAGAGCTTTTAAAATATATCCTATTTTAAAATTTGGAAAAACACGTTCTACTACATTCTTTTAGAGCACTGTTCCAAACAAACATTGTCTAATTAGCAATAACATCAACAATAGTTTTTCCACGCACCTTGTTTTGCTTTAAAAATGGAAATGCACCAAAGATCAAGGAGTTCAAAGAATCAAGGCAGTCTAGCTATTGCATAATTTATTAAAATTTTGATTACATTTTGTGTGCAGTTTGCATTGAAAACAACTTAGGCTATGCAATGCTATTAGATTTGAAGTGAATATAATATATATTTTTTGTTTGATATTAGAAGTTGATATGTCTGAGTAGTTTTGCATTATGCACTTCACTTGTACACTCTCTTGAAAATAGATTTCTTTAAAGGTGCATGGATAAAAGTGGAATATCATTCATACAATGCAATTAAGACAAAAAAATGGGTTGAATTTCTTGTAACTCTGCCTCCTATCCTCCCGAAGGAAGATTATCTAATATCCGATGTACGTCTACGAATTCCCGATACGGTTTATAATGATATCACATTTATATTTCGGAAGGAAGGAGATTTAGAGTAGTAGTGACTCTGTGTGACTGCTTGTCCTTAGTTGGACCATGTATAGTCACACTATGCACACTATTTGTAGTAGTCGACTCATAATAACGATGAAAGTTTACAAATTGACCAGATGAATTTAGTTTGAAGAAGAAAGTTCCTTTTTGCCTTAGTTGGTATTACCACTAGTCCAACCCACACAGTTTATTTCTTCAGAAAATGATCATTTGTGCATATACTACTCAACTATTAGAAGTACATACACCACATTTCCCAGCATAAATTATTTCTAACAAACTTCCAAGAGATCCCTTATACTTTTGATGGGTTAAAAGGCAAAGCATAGTTTGAAAAGTTTCGGTTTTCAATTTAAGAGAAAATGTAAGCTTTGACAGACTATTGTATTGTATCTTGTGGAACATAAATTGACAACAGAATAAAGTGTCGCAATAACTTGGCAAAGAGATTGATGTTTTTACTACATTTGTAGGAATAGCAAAAAGTAGATAATATCACGGGAAGAGTCGAAGAAGTCTTGAACCTAGACTAACTGTGTGCCCAAGGTTTGAGTTAGGTTTTGCAATTTAGACCCTTTGTAAAGCATAGTATACGGTGTGGTGTGTGGTGGGGTGGGTTAATTTAGTTTGGTTAAGTTTTACTCAAATTTTAAAGGCTCTTCGTATATTGCTTGTCTTAAAAACAAATTAATATACTCGAGTAGCTCAACTTCAAACCCACAATTATTCGAGCAATGTGGCGGATGTGGTTTCATGTAGGCGATGTTTATATACAGAGTGTACTTGAAATATTGCATATTATTATAATTCATTGCAATTCACACTAAATAAATGCCACTATACTAATTTCATCCGACTTCTGCTTACAAAAGTTTAATTAATATTGATTAGGTTATAAAACTTTTGTTTTTCATAATGTATGCGATTATTTAACTTATGTATGTATCTTATATAAGTTAAATATACGTATTTTATTATATATTAGTTATGAAAATGATTTGCGACTTAGCCTTAATATAAGTGCAAGTTAGGTGTGATGGGTTAGTTAAGAGGGAAATAAAATCAATTTTATACTCAGCATTTCCATTAGCATTTCGAAGTATAATGGAAGTCTTATTTTACTAGCTTATTTTCCCAGAGAGGTATAATTAAAATACCTTTTCTTGGCCAAATAGGCTACTTATGAACACTCTTACAGGAATTTTAGGTAACAGCAGAAAATACAAAGGATGTATCGGTTGTAGCAAACAGTATCAAATATCTGCTAGTTTTAAAACAAACACCCATATAAGAATTAAGAGCGTGTTTTTTTATTGAAATTAAGCCGAAAACCCTTAGGAAATCTTATTTTTCATTACCTTAATTAAAATGTTGAGAGGCGTGTAGTATTATTTAATGAGACAGAACTAATTATATATTGATTTCCTATTTCATGAAAGTTTTGTTTAAGAAACTACTTTTAACTATCTGCTTTTAGTGTATTTAATAATATAACAATATAGGTCGTTGAATACAATGACAAAACCATATTTAAATAAAACACGTAGGTTGTTAAATTCATATAATAAACCAGATCAATAACAACACTTAATGTATATTATAGGTACGCAAATAAAACGTAATTTCTTCAAATTGTAATTCCTATTCTTCTAAACTTTGACCATAATTCACCCAAAGGGTAAGGAATAATGGAGATAATAAAGTTGGAATTCAAATGTCTTTGTTTCGTTCGTTTGTACCTATACTTTTTAATTAAGTTAGACGACCACAACCAATTCTGCTTTTAAGGGGAGGACATAATTTTACCACACTGATTTACGAAAGGGCAAGGTTACAAAAGGGTAACAACATCTGGCAACATTTTCTCGAAATACTTATGAAAAGCATACATATATGAACTAGTGTTTACTTATGAAACCATAAAGCTTGAAAGTTTAAGTGTTTGAGTAACCAAGGGAGGTTTTAAGAACATTTTATCCCTGATTAGGATCAAGATTATGTCTGTGTGCAAGAACATGCATTATATTAGGTATCTCATCTCATATCTCAGGTATAAATACCACTCTTCATAATCTGCAAGTGATGGCTTTAGAACATTGGCACACTGTCAAGTCTTGTCAAAATGTTGGCTTTTCTAAGAGAATGTTGACTTTGTTGACTTTGAAGATGGATTAAAAGCTAAATAATAGTCTTGTCATTGTTCCGTTTATTTAAGAAAAGGTTGATCTTAGTTCGGTGTTTTCGAAAACACTTACAGGAATTTTAGGTAACAGCAGAAAATACAAAGGATGTATCGGTTGTAGCAAACAGTATCAAATATCTGCTAGTTTTAAAACAAACACCCATATAAGAATTAAGAGCGTGTTTTTTTATTGAAATTAAGCCGAAAACCCTTAGGAAATCTTATTTTTCATTACCTTAATTAAAATGTTGAGAGGCGTGTAGTATTATTTAATGAGACAGAACTAATTATATATTGATTTCCTATTTCATGAAAGTTTTGTTTAAGAAACTACTTTTAACTATCTGCTTTTAGTGTATTTAATAATATAACAATATAGGTCGTTGAATACAATGACAAAACCATATTTAAATAAAACACGTAGGTTGTTAAATTCATATAATAAACCAGATCAATAACAACACTTAATGTATATTATAGGTACGCAAATAAAACGTAATTTCTTCAAATTGTAATTCCTATTCTTCTAAACTTTGACCATAATTCACCCAAAGGGTAAGGAATAATGGAGATAATAAAGTTGGAATTCAAATGTCTTTGTTTCGTTCGTTTGTACCTATACTTTTTAATTAAGTTAGACGACCACAACCAATTCTGCTTTTAAGGGGAGGACATAATTTTACCACACTGATTTACGAAAGGGCAAGGTTACAAAAGGGTAACAACATCTGGCAACATTTTCTCGAAATACTTATGAAAAGCATACATATATGAACTAGTGTTTACTTATGAAACCATAAAGCTTGAAAGTTTAAGTGTTTGAGTAACCAAGGGAGGTTTTAAGAACATTTTATCCCTGATTAGGATCAAGATTATGTCTGTGTGCAAGAACATGCATTATATTAGGTATCTCATCTCATATCTCAGGTATAAATACCACTCTTCATAATCTGCAAGTGATGGCTTTAGAACATTGGCACACTGTCAAGTCTTGTCAAAATGTTGGCTTTTCTAAGAGAATGTTGACTTTGTTGACTTTGAAGATGGATTAAAAGCTAAATAATAGTCTTGTCATTGTTCCGTTTATTTAAGAAAAGGTTGATCTTAGTTCGGTGTTTTCGAAAACACTTTTCTACGCAAAGAGAATTAGTACGAAAATCCCAAAACCTTATCAACTTGTAACCTTGATCATAAATAAAATGCCCATGCTGCTGCTGTTGACTCAACCTATTTTCAACCGTTGACCCTGGCAAAGTAATTTATGATATAAAAAGTAACGAGGTACAAACGAAAAGGTAATACAAATAAATTCTGCAAATGAAAGCACGTCTTTAAAAAGAACGAGCGAACGACCTTTAATAATACAAACCAACAGCTAGGATTAAACAGTTCAGTACGCATTAAAGTAAAAGTATCGCTATTCGCTAAAGATAAATAAGTGTATCTTTTGTATAAAATAAAAAAAAAGTTTCTACTCAGGGTTTTTCTTAGTCCGTCCCTAATTTGATTGCTTTGGGAGAGTGTAACGTCAAAACTCACACTTTGCCTTCTTGAAAAGAGTTGATTTATAGGTAAGAAAAGAATTTCAAGTTGAAATAGAGCCTTTTAAGTAGATTTGGCACAGTAAATCATGATCAAATACATATTTTTACTTGTGAAACTCATGAATAGTGGACACATGACCGGAATAATTTGGTATTTCTCCAGAGGTTCTTTTGCACACTGGTACATACTTCATAATGAGGATTGCTTCTAGTAAAGTCACTACTAGTTTAGTAATACAACTTTCCAGGAGTTTTTTATAACCTGTGTGTGTGTGTACTTATGCATTATAATAGCACGATCATCAGAGGCAGGAAATTCGTGAGTTACTATCATCCTCGTCATGCAAGTCCCCTGCTGATACTTTTTCGGTTTCGGCAACACATTTTTTCTCAAGGTTTGCAAATGTCTTTCTCGTATCTCATCCAGGTCACTTTTAAATGTCAGCAGTTGCAGCTTGTGCGACAATTTTTGCAATTACTAATAGACTTAAGCACGACGTGGATGTCTGACTTGGAAAAGTAAATTGCTAAAACTTACTTTTTTATTCTTACCTAGACACAGACAATGCATTAGTTTTATGGTCATGAAAGGCAAAAATACCATTCGGCATTTCCCTTGATTTAATCTCAAAGGTTGTACTTACAATAACAGAGAAGTTGGTTACCTTAAATAACATGTACACCATTGAATTTATATCACACCCCATACTGTTCATGAATAAAATACGTATTGGATAAATATTATTTTGAATAGTAATAAATAACCTAGGATTCTTTAACGCATTCTGTTTTATTTAAGGAATTCTAATTCATTTGAATATCAGTGTCTTCCCAAACTCGTCAATCGTATTCAATTCTTATTCATTCTCTAAACCACCTGTACTATACATTTTCATTAAAAAGCGTTATATGATTGAGAATAAGCTTACGTAATGTATTTCATCCCAAGTTTATTTCTAAAAGAGGCAATTTGTTAAGAACAAGCTGATTTTTGAAACATTAAGTCTCTCTCAGAGTTCTATCTACTATTTTCACTCACTCCCTCTCCTCCGCCTCAAGATTTGAAAGGTCAGAAGGCCAACTTAAATATTCAAAAGGAGGTCATAGATTATTGTTATAAGAAAGAAGAAAAGTCTTGAAGGAAATTTCAATTTCAGATATCAGAGAAGAAAACCTCTCTGCTCCTATCTCTATTTTAATTCAAATAAAGCTCATCATCTTCCCTGCAAACATCTTTAGATTAGTGCACTCACGAAGACAAAATCCCGTTGGAGTTAATTAGAACCGTTCCATTTTGTTTGACTAGGAACGAACCTACCCTCACTTCTTTAGACTAAAACTCAAGAAAGAGAATGATTTAAAAAAAGACAAATAAAGGTGAATTCACTTTTATGCTAAGAAGTGAAAGCCCAAGAAGTTTGCACGAGATCAATACGCCATTCAATTTCTTTTATATACATTCGTCAATGCTTTCACCGTCAAGGTTGGGTCTTACAGTATAGTGGAATTGAGATTCTATTTTGTCTGATTTGTCCCGTTGTTTTAGCTTCAGCAGCAGAATGTATCCGATTTCCAACATGAAGATAGACATAAAATTTCTCTTATTCTATTTGGCAGTAGTAGTAAGCAGTAGTAGTGTATTTCACATGATGATGGTAAATGCATCTCTCTAAGGATGAGGATAGCGGGGGATGAGGAACTCTATGGAGATTTTGATAGATTTATGCAAACACCCTAGAAGGATTGACTTTACTCTGAATCTTGTTCTCATCCTTTGCTTCCATTGCATGTATAATATTATGTTGTTATAGCATAAGCGCTGAGCGTTTACTAAACTTAGTTTGGGTCGCTTGCTTGGTAGGGGGGACATGACTTATTTATGGTGCTGGTACACAGACCCACCATCACTACCACTAACATACCAAACAAATATACGATGCCATTAGGTATTTCATCCTCCTTCTACCATAAATTCACATTTTGTTTCAAATTTACTTAACTGCATGTGTGTATGTTTGTGTTTGGAATCCAATCCTCTTTTTATCCTAACTACCCGTTCCGTCACCCATCCTCAAATATTCCATTTCACTAGTACCATTTTCCCCTTAAGCTGTTTTCTATCTCGTTATTTTTAAAAATAGAAAAGCATATATTTATTTTCAAACATTATTATAATGTAATAATATTGCTTTATTTACCTTTTCTTGTTTTTTCCTTTTAAAGGTATTTTTTCTTTATTGTTTAGTCGCCTCTTTTGTAGACAAATATTCATTCAATGTGACTAGGCACTTATTTTTTATCCCAAACGGATAATAATGAAACGAGTGGCCGGTCGGTATGGTGGTGGGAGAAAAAAGCTTGAGAAAAACTTTTTCACAATACATTTATTTAAACCAATCAAATACGCTTCAATAGGGAAAAATCTCTCTTGAGCAATTGGATTTTATTGAAATCGTTACTGCATAACAAGTTCAGTTCATTTGCTTTGCTATCAGCAGCTTTGTTTGTCTTTTATGAAAGTATAACACGTATGGATTATGTGTTTGTGTGTTTGGCAAAGAAATGTTAAAAAATGAGACATTGTCCCAAGGAATTTCTCTTTTTCCTATGAGTAAAAATAATCTCATAAGGGTACTTAAGTCACTTTCACTAGCGACTAGCTGTACTTTTACACACTATATACCTACTGCATATTATTATGTTACAAATATTATGATCCTGAAACATAAGGGTTTATTCATTAATCACGGACCTAAAAATATTTTTAAAGCTTTGCAATGTACTTATATGTATTAGATGAGATTTCCGGAAGCTTTGGGCACGCATCACTAGCCATGTGCGACGGACCTGTTGGTTAAAATTGCATTACCACACCTGAAAATCCCTATCGAAACCCCGTATCGAGACCCCGTAGTCTCAAGAAAAATATCACACATGATTAATGAACTCTCTTCCTAGATTATATTTTTACAATTGAATGCTTGTTCAATAAGGTAAGATAATAATAATAATAATAAAATCCTTTGTTCTATACACACATTACCCTGTCCCCCTAAACATGTTCTATCCACATTATCCAACTTGATCAGTCTCTATACACAAAATCTTTATAGGTACTTGAGTCAAATCCAAGTAGCGTTATATTATTATTATTATATTATTACCCCATTGAGCAAGTAGACTGACTGACTGAGAGTCTATGCATATAATTGTGTGTGTAAAAGGACTCAGAGAAAGCAATCCGATCATCTCTTCCATCCATACTTTGTATTCTAGAGAAGGAAGTCTAATGTACTTTTTAGGTTCATTATGCCACTTTCACTGAACTCGCCTTGAAGAACCATGAGGGGCACATTATTCCACTGCAAGTAATGGGAACATTTTTCCGCCTTGGTTACTCCCAAAGAAATTATCTTATACTGCTACTACCACCAGACCCAACAACTATCAAATTGTACCCACTACTATTCCATACTACTAACCAAACCATATAATACACCCAACAACTCCTACAGTCAAGCCTATCATTTCATTCCCTTTCACACATAAAAGTGTGTACATAAAAGAGTGAAAGTGGCTAAAGTGTGCATATTATATGGAGATGTTAGTTTATACTTTCTTCCACAACTTACTCCCCATGCACATCAGTTTATATCATAAACACTATCACTGCACTAGCTTATAAAATGCACTAAAATAATAATAATGTTATACATACAGATTTGTACTATGAGATACAAGTGATGATAACGGTATAAGGTTGGTATGTGATCTCGTGTAGGGAATGATACTTCCTATATATGGAAGTATTCCTTACTGCTAGTATAGAAAGCTCAGAGAGACAAAAAAGTAATAGCACAAAAGGGTCTCATCATATAATTTTTTTCTCCACAGTTTTTGCATTCCGTTCACAACTAACCAACCAAATTATTGTGTGTTAAAAAAGCAAGTCTCTCCTTTTTCTTCCATGTAATAAATCTTTTTCTATGTTAATGAATGACTTGTGCAATTTTTCATCCAGCTTTCACCTCTACTTTCGATTCTTTTACCATTCACTCACTCTTTGGTCTCTCTAGTCTTGTGGAAATTTATATTTTTAGGTATTGTTTTTTTTCCATTTCATCATAAAGGAATAATATGTTAAGAAAGTAGTTGTAGTAGTTGATGGGAAAGTGAATTTTTCATTTTTATTTGATTTTGGTCATGTCGTGGGAGTACATGGGGATAAATTTAGATATGTGTATACGGCTGTGATAGAGAGATATGTGTGACTGATATGGAAATGTGTAGGAAGTAAAAATTTTTTTTTCTTTTTTGAAACAAGTTTAAAATGACATTCCAAGTTTTTTTTCACTACGGGTTTTTGAAGTTTGAATAATATATTTTAGTGTAATGGTGACGAGGTGAATTTGAAAATACTCGTCAATCAAACACAAAGTAAATTGACAACTCTTGTCACGTTTATTGGAAAAGAACGCTGTGGTATGTATATTTTGACACTATTTGTTTGATGTGTTTCCGTACACATAGAGTTGCATATAGGAAATGTAATTTCCTTCCTTTTGGATGAATAGCTTGCGAAGTTCACTTTGGAGGAAAAAGTATCAAAAAAGCGTGAGACAAAAAAAAGTTTGGACAAATTGATCTAGTAAATTTCTCTCGCTTATTGTTTCTTTTTTTATATTTTTCGTTGGAGCTTTTTTTGGCAAATGATACGCTGGTGGTAGAAGAGGTGGGTGATGTATAGAGTTACTCCTTTAATGTATTTTTGTAAAAAGCTAAGAAATGCTTACACGTTTCTCTATCTCTCTCTTTAATGTCACCCTGTATTACGAGTAGGACAATCACAAGTTGTCATAAGTTTCCACGCCTTGAGTTAGAGTTAGTTTAAAGTAAAAATAAAAGGAAGAAATTTCATCTCGGTTCTTCTGTTTCTTTCCAACAAATGTTATGAAGAAATGCCTAAAGTTAGTCCACTTCGCTTCATGTCGAAAACACCTACGATGATAGTACGTGTTAGAAGGCTTTAAAGTTGATGGTAGTATTATTATGGAGAAAAAGTGCGAAGTGTGTTTAAATATGGGGAGTACAACTTCTAAAGTATTATTGGTAGTGTGGGAGCGGCTTTTAGAACATTATTTCCTGTCTTATAGTATTATATATATGCTCCTCGCTTTCAAAACAAACAAACAGCAGATGAAAGTATTTTAAACGTAGACTTGTGTTTATTCCCTTCTCATTTTAACGTCTGAAAGAAATGGTCTCAGTGAAAGTTTTTTTCCACTCGTATCGTTTGAAATGAAATGAATTGCTCAAATTAAGGACTATGACAAGGGAATTGTGTTTTCGAGAACAAACAAAATACACTCTTGTTCTTCACTCTCGAATGATGATTGAGTCATTCCAGCAGGATTTTTTTGTTCCTATTACCTAAACTTGACTGAGGAATTTAATTTCATCCTGAAAGAGCTGTATATAGGAATTTACATTATTAAATTCGTTAGGCTTTGTGTATGTGTGCTTGCCTTTTTTTTAATGTGTCGGAAAATCCTACATGCAAAAGATTAAAGTTTTATATCAAGTTACAAAGTGTGTTAGTTGACCACTTGCATTGAATTAGACTTTTGTATTATATAATGCAGAAAGTTTGATGCGTCTTGTCTTTCTTAATATATCTACATGTTGTAAATGTCAACAACTTCCAGATATCGTTAGAAAGCAATAAATTCAACTTGTCCAAGAAGTTTTATATTGTGATGAAAAAAAACAAGATAAAGTTTTGTAAAGAATAATACCTATAACGCTTACCTTGATTCGACCCTAACCCCTATTTTGCTAAGGATGAATTGAAGGTTTTTTGTCCAATAAATCTAGCAGGTACGTTTCTGTTGACATATTTTTTAATGAACGATCCGTAGATTCCCTAGTGAAAGCAATAGAAATGTTTATAAATAAACATATACAAGAATGTTTTTTCTTTAGTGATGATTCCGAGCGAACTTTTGGAGTGTTTAGCTCCATTATAATCTAAATCACATAAATCTCTTATGTTTATGTTGTTTAGTGATTAAATCAGTGAAACCAAACATGCTTAATTTTTCCTTTGGCATTGAGTATTTGATGGAAGGAAAGAGAAAATGTTTATGTTAGGTAGTTAAAATGTTTTGATTAAAAACTTCACCACACTTTCAAAGCAATATTAATATCTCAATTAAAGTTGTTTTTGTACAGAGTTTGTGCATCGTGAGGTTAATCCAAATAATCTCTGATTTGTTAGAAAAAGGTTTTTACAAGTACAAAGGCTTCTTTACTTTCCTTTTTAATCATCTGCCTCCTGCCTACTACCTCTTTAATAAAATAGAACAAAAAGAGAAATGAAAGTCAGAAAATTCCCTCTACTAATGACTAAATAAAAGAAGACTCACTAGTTCATTCATTTAATTTCATCACCATGGAATATACAAACAAAAAAATAACAAAAGTCACCTTTTGTTTTTTTCAACTAAGAAAAAAATGTCAGCTTTTTATATACACTCATCAGTTTATTTTATGTTGCCCTTGGTTTAAGGTGGCTTTAGCCCCCGTAGACACCCTATAGTACTTCCGAATGATGTGGGCAGCGAAAAAGAAACCAACTTCAGATCTAATTAAACTTAGATCATTAGTAGACTTACTAAGAAAAGACAAAAACAAACACTCCAATAAGGGATGGATTCATCATCCTTGTTTTTCTCTGGAAAACTCAATGGATTATATATTTTATTGTTTAACATGAACTTATCCCTTGGTTTATCTATATCCTAAGCTAAAGATTATAATCGTATCATAGTTTATAGCTCAAACGAAAATGTGGTAAGTAACACACCAAAGATAAATATAAATTCAGAATGGAAGAGATTGGAGATGCATGAAGTATTATTTCTTTTTCAGAAAACTCCTTTTATCTTCAAAAAATCATGATCAAATTTTCAGTAGCAGAGCCAACTACAGATATATATATACGAATGTACATACATACTTGATTTTTATTGAAGGGTATTGGATTCAATGAAGCGAAATGACGTTGAAAAAATATATATTTTGTCATTTCATGTATTTTTTCAATGGCAAATATTATTACGAGGTTTATCCCTAAAAAGACAAAGGGATTAGTATTATATATTATATCTGAAACATAAGATCTCTTCTGAATCAAGGTTTTTCCCCCACATCATCGCCCACGCCCTCGTGGTAACCAAAGTATAATAAAAGAGCTAAAAGGTATAAAGCTAATAGAAGCAATCATGGAATCCCGGAAGGACAATTCAAAAATATAAAAAAATATTAGATATTGTTGTTACTTTATTTTAAGTTATTTATGAAAAGTCAAAATATGTAACGCAACTGTATTGAAACCTTTCTGCTCAAATTCACTTTCCTATTCATCTCTGGGCAAAAATACATAAGTATGCTTTGCCCGATATTATAATCCTATATGTATTAGTTAATTTATGCACAAAATATTACATCCAATTATATTTAATACTTCTCTCGACCCAATTAGTCCACATAAATAATAACTCTAAGTAGCACATAGTATCCATCAACACTATATGTCACTGAAAGATGTTTATCATTTAATTTCTGTGTTTTCTTTCTCGGACATTTGAACATGTATATATTTATTGTACAATGTGCGTAAACATGGCATAAATAAACTCATGAGATTTTATCACAAGCCGACATTCTCTGCTGCGTGTTCACATACCGTAAACGTAAAAGCTAACATTATTTGCAGAACCCCCACATCCGTTTACTGAAATGTCTATACTTTCTCTCTTTAACTCTTATCTTTCTATTACATAACAACACTACACAACTGCTACTGCACAATAGGTTTTCTCATTACGTGTATTTACTCCTTATAATAAAGTAATTTTATATTATATAAGTATAATATAAGCAATTAGTTAATACGGTTCCTTGTTTTGTGTAACATTACTATTACCACTTACTTTCGGAACATTTATGATGGTGATCTGACTAGACTAAAAAGTAACCTTTGGACTCAACCTTTGAACCCTTACTTTAATTGGAAGAGAATGTTTTTATTCGTTTTTTGTACAAAAACTTTTCATGTTTATTTATAAAATACATTTTAGAAGAATTCTTAAGTGACTTAAGACCTTTAGAAATTATTTTACATTTATCGTTGAATTTTAGTCTTGAGTCATTATCAAAACGTCATGCATGAGTGGACTTTGTACTTGGAATAAGAAGAATGGTATTGTTATTACAATGTACACTCCTTTGCATTAGGTATGTTATATTATATGTATCGTTATCTACATTGTATTTATATTTTAGTGAAGAAATCAATATAGAAGATATATGAAGAAGAAATAGATCAATGATCTGAGTAAGTGTAGCTTAAAAGCAAAGTAAAAAAGGAGGAGAGAGAGAGAGAGAGTTGGCTAATATAAATAGCTTTCAGCACTCCTTCACCAAGATTAATTGAGATTTTATTCCTGAAGAAAAAAGCATTTTTGGATCTGCCTTTCCCTTCATTGCATTCTTGCCAGTACTTATTACCATTATACCAACCACTACTGCTATTTGGGAGAAAAGTCAAGTGGTAAATGGGTGGCGGTGTGGCAGTAGTGGCATTGGCATAGTGAAAATGCCGATGCTCTGATGATAATGCCAAGAGTGAACAAAGCACAAGAGAGAGAGAGAGAATAAGTAAGTGAGTACTAGAGACCAATGTCACGCAAACAATTTCAAGTGGATCATCAAAACCTCGTAATTTGTTTTGTTGCCAGCATGAACCAGTCAACCCTATCCATCCATCTCATTAAAAAAAACTTTCTGTACTTTCTTCCTCTGACGCCATGACACTATATA